>JAIPRN010000134.1:110000-123263 GCA_025469175.1 Geopemphigus sp. TES_GeoC_2020
TACATTTAACTTTTTAATTTTAGCTCGTTGAAAAAAAAAACTTAAAAAGAAAGTTAAGGAAGAAAAAACATCGCTAAGAAAAATTTAAGTAAATTACGACGTACGCGAAACACGGTATTGTTTTCGATTTTTTTTCGGTCAATTCGATTCATTTTTCTAAACATTCCCTCCCCCTTCGTCTCCCAAACCCGCCCGCTCCACCTAGAAATTTCGTGTTTTCAACTTTTGAGAAGATCTTACAATTTGAATATATAAACGAAAAAACCTCCAAAGATTCATTTGGTCTCTTATATCTAATTTTATAGAAGTATCCAAAGAGTATATATTCAAAGGCAGTGAAAACTCTGTTCGTGATTCAAAATTGTTCCCTCGAAGGCGGCGGCGTCTGGGTGCGTACTCATCCCCCCCTCCTTTTCCTGTACGTGTACACGTACCCGGGCACACCGTATAAATAAATTTACTTACGTGGCATCTGGCGGCGATATTATCTCATTTGGCGATGACGTGTGCGCGCGCGCGCGCCGCGTGTGTAGGCGGTAAAGATCATTACATACCATATATACGTCTGCTTGCCCTGCCCCCCCTCCCTCTTTCCCCGTGCCCGCCGCGACGATGCATGTTCGTAATTTGTACGCCGCCCCTTCGACGATTTCCACCGGCGCATGTCGCGAAAGCGCGTGTGTGTAGATAGGTGTGTAGGTCTACGTTTTACGCGCATCACAAAACGACATTTGTATAAACGAAATTCGCTCTTATTTTATTTTTTTTTTTTTTCAATATGGGACTGAAACGATCTCATTGTTTTTAACTATTTTTTACGCAAAGTTATTTTGAACAAAAAAAAAACAAAAAAAAAAACCTAATAGAAAAATAATTTCTCCTCTTTGTTGTAAAAAATATGTCTTGTATAGATTAATTTGTTTTATTCTTGTTAATAAAGAGGAAATTTCACGACGACAATATAACAAAACCCAACCGGTAATTCGAATATATTGTTCCGCTCCGCGTGCGAAGCGGCCCCAGTGTATTCGTTCTTTATCATAAAAATATCGTTTCTCTATATAATACGCGTACGCCCGTATTTATATACATATATAACGTTACGTTCTACCCGCGATGTATTATTTCTGATCTCAACGGGTCGGACGGGAAAATCGACGTTTCGTAGGTGTGTGATAAACCATTTCGTTTTGTTTACGCGATATTATTATATTTATAAATATATATATATATATGCGTGTGTGTGTGTGTGTGTGTTTTATAAGAGAAATGTATTTTTTTTCGCAATTCGAACCTAAGTTCGATTATTTTTTTAGTCGGTCATTAACGTTTATTAAGAAAAAATTTATATATTTAAAAAGAAATGTCATATTTATATATATATATATATATATACAGTTTATATAGGACCGTGTTGTTTTTTTTTTGTAATCGACAGTGTTTTTTTTTTAATTTTTATTAGAATTAGATTTATACTTTAGACACAATACTTATAAAAAAAATATTTAGTATCGAACTATTTGTCTTAAGATTTAGAATTTGACGTAATTATTTATATATTATATATACATCGTATATACATATATAGTAATGAAATACTTATTTTAGTTTAAAAATATATGATATTTAAATAATCCACGATTTTTGTTGTTTTTTTCGAGAGGGGTTATCCCCTCAGCCGCTCCCCCAAATGGTTTCGAAACGAAAGACCGATTTTCGCCGAAAATCAAAAAATATCCGAGCGTCAACGTCCCTGACCTCGGCCATGCCACCGGCGCAGTTTCGCTACGGTGGCGCGGTGCGGGACACGGCGTAAATATAGAGCGAACGCCAGAATAACGAAACGAATCGGAACCGTTTTTCGTCCGGTCGCCGCGCGAATAAAGCCGAGTACGACGCGTCCGTGAAGATCGATCTATCGCACTACACTCTCGTAATCGCAAGGCCCACGTTTTTATCGAACGATCGGAAACCCGAATACACCGTCGTACACGGAGAGGGGTGGATGGTGTTCCGGCTTCGTTTCTCACCGATGTTCGATAGTCTCTTAATTGGCCGTCCCTGGGGATTCGGATCGCCAGCCCGTCGTCCGGTCTGCCGAAGGTACACACCCGTTCGTCGCCTCCCACCATCCTTAGTGTTCACAGCCGACGACGGTAGTAGTCCCGAAATCCTTCCGATCCGGGCACGTGTCCAGGGTTAGCGGTCGGTCTAGAATTTATTAAATACCCACGCCGAATGAGAGGACCGATTATTTGCCATTGAACGAACGAGCGATTCGCGTATAGTCCGCACCACCGAACGTCGAACAGGGACAGCGGTACGAAAAACGCGTAAAAGGGCCGGTATAATTTGTCGGACGCGAGAGACGATTGGCGAATTGGCGCGCGCAGTAATTTCGGGTCTATTAGTAAGTGTCGCCGACACGCCCGGACCGTGCGACGTTCGTACGTTATTATTATTTACGAGGGCGACGAGTAAGTACAACCGATTCGTCGTCCAAAGTGTATACGCCGTGTTGGTGTGGTGGGCACTTGGCCGTTCGCGGTGATTCGGCGGCGCACGACGACGTGAAGCGAACAAATCGAACCTTCCGCGTTTCGGTTATGTCTCCCCGGGCTCATTTTAACTGACGGCCGGACGTTCCGTCGACTACGCCGCGACGAAACCGAAAACGATCCGGATATTCGGCCGAACGAACAAAACGACAGCGTTTCCCCCGTCCCAGCCGCGGCGGGTTGCCGAATTTATACGACCTTTCGGAACACGACGAAGTTCGGTTCGGTGTGGGGACGTGGCACGACGGGTGTGCTGGCGGTGGCTGGTCGTTCGTCTCGGATGGCGCGTAAACGAGAACCGATAACGTATAGGCACTCACGGGCCCGTCCCGAGAGATTCCCCCCCCTCCCAAAACGGACGTAGCGCACTAATCACTCGGCGGGTTTCACGGGTCGTCCCGGACGAAAACAACACGAACGCCGCTCCTAATATTGACAATCGTCCCGCCCGATTATTCATACGGGCGTTCGTTTTTTTTTTTTTCGTTTCCCCTCTCCCGTCGTTCCGGAGCGCGTCGTGTTTTCGTCGTCCGACGATTCTCCCGACCTATTGTAACGAAATTTCGTCAACTCCGCGTAATGTCAACAAAAGGTGTCGACGGTTTGAACAGACGAAGTTCCCGAATAGTAAATAATATATACGCGCACACACGCAACACGAACGTGGTGGGTTTTCGTGCGCGCTTGGGAAACGACGCGGCGCGTAACAACCCGGCGTGTTTATTTTGTACGCAGCCCGTCGGAAAAACAATAATCTCGAGACGAAACGATCACGCGCCCATTTCGGTAAACGGTCGTCGGGGGGGGGGAGGGACGCGAAATATACTAATTTACTCGAATCGGTGGTCGTCCGTTCGTCGTCGGAAATTTCCGCTTTCTTTTTTCGTCTCACGCGACGCGTTCGGTTTTGTTTACGCGACGTTTTCTTTTTTTCATCGTTAACGCGTTTTTACCGTTAGAATAAATAAAAAAAAAAATAACAACCGAACGTTCGCCGACAAAAGAAGAACAACGACCGCGTTCGTGAAAACGTATACGCGCGCGTATTATATATAAATAGCGTTAACGACGTCGCCGCCGGACGTTCGTAATCGCCCGGCGTACCAAATAAACGATTTCCGAAAACCGGTCGGGGAAACTTCGGTTTTTAGCGTAAAGACCGTCGAACTATACATATATATATATATCGACCGGTATACGTAAAAACGATAATACGTTTACGAATTTCGATTCCGGCGGCGGTCGTTGGAAAAATTACGTTTCCTCCTCGGCCGGGTGGCGTTTTTCCCAAACCCGAACGCTACCCGCCACCGGTTGGCCCGAAGTAAACGGACCCGAAAATAATTCGCGAACGGTCGTGTGTGGACGGAAAAGGACGGCCGTCACCCATCCTCGCGCGCGCGCGGTACATAAATTATTCGGAAGAATGGGCCGCGGAACAACGAGGAACTTTAACGAACGGTCGGGGCACACGGACGCGCGTTTTATGTACGTGTGTGAAGACGACGTTTTCGGTTGTCGCGGGCCGGGTGTAATAGTAGTAAAACCCAAAATTACGAATATCGTGTTTCACGACGTTTCGGATCGCCGTATGTACTTACCTCTAATAGGCGAGACGCCTCCGCCGTCGGTCCATATGTCGTCGGGAAGGGCGTTTTTTTCGCGCCCGCCAGTCGTCGCGCACTACTACTACTACTACTACTACTATTACCCGTATGCGCCGGACGGGTGGGGACGATAATTTAAAACAAAAAACGTCCCCGTGTTCGGTCCCGAGTTTTTGGCGAGCACTCCGTCCGTGTGATGACGAACGGTCGTCGTGGTGACTTCGATTGGAAATACGTTTAACCGTTCCGCTTTCGGCCGCGGCACCGGGCAGATTGTAGTTCCAATATCCGAGTAGAATATCGCGCGGTTTCCTTCCGGCCAGATTTCGAAAATCTCTAGTTTACGGACGTATTTTACTATCGGTTCCTTGCCGTGTCCACCACTTACAACGATTCGTCGTTCCGTACGGCAATGTCGTCGACCCGGCCGGATGTTTGTCCGTGCGCGGGCGTTATTATACCGGTACGGACGGGTGGATTTTCGGGGTGCGCGCGAAACGGAAAAGCGACGGGGATTGAAGCGCCCGATTCGGGACGGTCTCGGGTGTGACGTAAACGCGTGGAATTGCGCCATGCGAAGGAATTACGCAAACCGAGTGACGGCGACCCCGGTGTAGACGTAACGCGCCCCTCGGCGACACGGCCGTAAAACGCGTCGGTGAAAGGGAAACAACCGAAAAAAGGGCTGCGGCGGCGGCGAAAGGCGCGCTCTTAGGGGTTCGGTTACTTACACGCACGCGCCGTACGTCCGTCCGTTACATTAATATTACGCAATGGGCCTACGTTGTTTTTACGCGAGAGCGTGGCCCGTGTCGTTTGTGGGGCGCGAGAAGAAATTGACGACGATGGATTTTCGTCTATTGCCCACAGGCCCGTCGGCGGGACGTTTCGTTATTTTTAAACCGTATCGGCGTACTCCGCCCGCGAGGTTCGACGTAACGATAAAGTAGGGACGAGTGAGCGGGAGGAGGACCCGTCGTCGCGATAAGGCGTCGAGTCGTTCGTCGCGTATTTATCTTCGGGCGCGGCGTATAGAAGTGCGCGTAAAAAAAAATGGTAATCTCGACGGGGGCCGCCGCCGTCGCCGCCGCCGCTGCTGTTGCCGACACCGGACGGCGGGGGCGAGATGGAAACGAACCGATAACGTGCGTATGTACGTTTTTAGGGTTGACGGACGCGACCCGCTGCGAGACGGGACACGTGCGGGACTCTCGGTCGGAAAATAAATAAGGGAAAGAAAGAGGACAAAAAGCGATAATAACGCGCGTATTTATCGATATTATTGGAGACTACGTGTGTGTGTAACGACCACCCGTCGTCGATACTTTGACCGTAACACGACGACAAAAAAACGGAATACGTTCGCGAACAAAACCGTTCGCGACACGTGCACAACCCTCTCGAGTAATCCCGACAACGACGGCGGCGGTGGTTGCGTGTACATAATAACGTGCAGAGCGAACAACGCGGTCCACAGACTTTTGGCGCCATTTTTCACCGTCACCGACGCGCCCCGTCGTCATAAAATTGCCGTCTACTCCGTACGTGTAATCGTACATCCGACCTCGCGATTACGCGCCGAATACACACGTGCGCGACGAATTCGCGTTCTTATCTCCGTTCGCCACATTTGGTTAGCGGTGTTTTCCCGCGCGGCCCATCCCTATCACGGGCCCGCCGCAACGATCGTCCGACCACCCGGCAACGTACGTTCGGCACCGAACACGACCGGGGCACTCTATCGTCGGGTTCGTCATCTACGGACCACAGTCTCGGTTATCGCGGGAACTTCTCGCGCCGCCGGCAAAGCGGAAATTCCCTTCGGCCCTCTCCAAAACGACAATATTTCGAACCCCGTGGTTCAATTGTCGAATCCGCGTTTGGAACGCGCGTTGCCCCTGTACACGTTCCGCGCAAAAACCGCCGGGGAATGGCGAACGGCCACGCGTATTTTAACGATCACCGGCAAAAACCAATTGCCCATACGCGCGCGTCTATAAAAGTCGCGCGCCGGTGGGACGTCCGAACGGGACGTTTAAAACAACTCGCTCGTTTCGGCACGTTCGTACCAAAACAAACTTACGGCGCCGTTTCTGCCGTCGGTCTTTTAAAAATTATTCGTCCCGTACGGCTCCGTTTAAATACGTCCGCGTGTCGGCGGTTCCCGTCGTACTCGGCCGACCGATTGAGCGATATCCGGTAGCGCGGCCGTCGAATCGTTTCCGACCGACTTGGCAACGATCCCGCCGCGCTTGTTCGCGTTCGGACCGGACGACGTGTTTGTCACCGAATAAACTAAAGGACGCCGTCGTTCAAGCCCGCGGTGTCGATATTATCGGCCGCGCCGGCGTGTTTACGACGAAAACAAATAAAACGGGACGGTATATTTTCGCGCTTTGTAATACCGTCCGTCCGACGTGTGCTACCGGGTCGTCGTGGACGAGGAATTTCGTACCAGATACGTTCAAAAATCCAACGGAACAAATTCCTTTTAAGCGCCGATTCGGTTTAATAGTGTCCGCGTACGTAAACAAATAGTACGGACGTTTCGAGCGTTTCGCCTACGAACACGCATTTTTTACGTTTTAAACGGAAAACGTCGCCAGTGCCGCCGTGTCACCGTCGCGCGTTCCCGGGACGACGTTCGCGAGCCCGAATTTGTTGTAATCGTAAGACCGCCCCGTAGTTCGTTCCTCCGTCCACGCCGTTTCGTTCCGGTCAACGCCCCTCCCCCACCACCCGGAACGCGTCATTGAAATTGGTCGCCGTTTATATTCCCGTCCACCGTACCGGATTCGCGAACAATTCCACGCGTGTCCAGTACACAACACAATCGGTGCCGACCGTCGTTTTCTCTCCCCGCGGACGGCAGTTTCACGGCCACCGTATCCGTGACCCGGCCGCCGGTCACGGTGCGCGGACCAAACGACCCCCCCCTTGGTCTACCTGCCCATGGAGAGCTACCTACCGTACGTACGTGCACGAATGTGTTGGACGGCAAAAGGAACCAGTTAACGCGCTACCGACCGGTCATACTTAAAGGCCCCCCCGCGTTAATACTTTTGTACGTACACGCGCGACAAAGCCGAATATTTCCGAACGGTAATAATAATACGTATTCCCTTTCTCGCTCGTTCGTCTCGTGTACCACGGGCGTCGTCTTCTTGCGTGCGTGTGTATATATATATATATACTCTCTTGTGTGTGCGCGCGCCCGGCACAATGGGGTCGGTTGATCTCGCCGGGTCGGCTACCGGTTTTTAAGTTTCCTGTCCGGAGATTTACGACCAGGGGGCCACCCCGTCCCGCCGTCTCGTCCTTATATATATATATAATACGACGACGATATTATTATTATCGTACATGGCGGGGAAATATTACGTTAATAAACGTACGCGCGGTATTGTCGGAGATTTACAAACCGTTCGGGACGTACGTTTATTTTACCCGGAGCTTGAGGCGGGTACACGCCGCGGTAAAAATGATAGAAAGCCCCGTTTCCGCTGGCAATTGGAGAGAGCGCGCGCCGTATACCGGCGTTACGGGAAAACATTACGAGACGTGTCGGGTCGGCAATACACGACCGACAACGTACGCCCGAAGCTCGGTGATTATCCGCGTACGCGATGGAACGGAAACGCGTTCGAAATGTGCCGCCGCGGGTGGACTGTTTAGCACGGGTTTGGCGGTTGAAGTAGTCCGTCTGTATACAAGAACGAACGTCGCTAGGACTAATTCCGGCGGGACACACACGCGGAGCCGAAAAAGGCCGAGAAAAAGTAATTCGTACAAAAAAAAAACGGTACCAGCGGTTAGGTGAGGAAAACCGACGACGGTGAGAGGTGGAAACGATACGTCGTACGGGGGCCGGCCGGCTAAGGAGTCCGAGCGTTTTTTCCGCGCCGCATGGCGGCGAACTTGCTCGCGTAGGCCGCGCCGGGACGGTCATAAAATGTACCGGCCCGGTACGTTCGATGATGTAAAAATGTCGCGCGGTTTTTTCCGTCGAAACGATCGTCGTCGCGTAATTACGAATAATTAAAAAAGAAACCGTAACGAAAAAAATCACGGCGCGCGCGCGCGCAATAACGATAAAAAATTTAACGGTGACGCGCGCGCCGCCGCTCTCGTCTCGGCCATAACGACACCGCTCGCGTCCCTCCCCTAACCCTCCAGGAGATAGCTTTTACACCGATAACGGCGGCGGATACGATTTATCGTTCGCGCCGTACGATTTGGTGACGGAAGAAAAGGACGGGGTGGGGAGGGGCAGCGATACGCGTCTCGGAACGATTGCGTAACGCGCGTGCCACGATTGTTCGGATTTCCCCGAGGTTTTTTTTTGCCCGGTAAAAAGAAAAGACGGGAAAAACGTTCGCGGGAAATGAACGGCGGCACAACCTACTCCGTCGTTTAGGGGTACGCGTGAACCGGTCGGGGACGATTTGTGGACCGATTCCGTCCGGGGGGGGGGGACATCTTTCGCGGCGCTATTACGTACGACAATCGCGTTGGAAACGAAATCTGTGCCGGCGCTTCGTAAACGAGGGCTTCCTCGGCTGCTGCACGCGCGTCCTTCGACCGTATGTCGAAACGCTCCGCGCGAAATGTTACGTAATCGCCGTCACGGTCCGTTAAATTTAATAATAAACGCCGTCCGCCCGTCGTCTTCTTCTCCGCCGTTTTACGCGTCCCTTTCTACACGCCCGGTTACCGTCAACTCCGCGAGGTCGACCACTCCCGCCCACGGCTTCTACACGCGCACCCGCCGTCTCTCTAACTCTTGTGCACGTCTTGCCTAATCCGCCGCCATCGGGCCTACCGCGTCCCCCGTCACTCGCGCACGTCCGTCGTTCCCGACGAGTCCTTTTACCGCACACCGGCGGCCCGTACGAATTTTCGGTCGTCTCGGGGGGACTAAGGGGGGGGGGAGAGAAGCCGTTTTCCGCGCGGCGTTTACTTTACGGGAACGAATAAATTCCCTTCCATTTCGGCGCGAGTATATATATATATTTTGTTTCGCTTCCGGGACCACGTGCTTCCCAAGCCCCTTTACGCCGACGCACATTATATTAGCGTTTGGAGCTAATCAAGGTGCGCCGTGGCACACGACCGAAGTGATGGGTCGTCAGTACGGACCACCAGCACCGAAAATACTAATAGCGATCCGTACCCAATTATGGAAGCGGGACGACTGACGTCGTTTGGTACCCTAGCCTAGTGGTTTAGTTGCTCCGCTATCTTGCGCGCCTGTCCCACAACCACCACGTTGCGGCCGAAAGCGGGATACGGATCGGACCAAGTCGACGAACCAAATCGAATCGACAGTGCGACGCTCCGTAGGGATCCCGTGGCACCGACTAGGTTTATAAATGGTCGACATCGGCGGGTTGACGTCAAGCTAGCCCTCCCGGTATAAATCCCCATAAACCAAAGACGCTTAATGTCCAAATACAGCCCGTAGGCTATCAAATTCGTCCGAAATTCCAATTTCCGCCATATATTTAACCGGTACGCCGCGCCTTCCGTCCGTATCTAGTCTCTATTTTCTCGAACGCGGCGGAAATGGGGAGGGGGAACAATCGTAACGTTTGAAACGAAAACCGTCGCCGATACGATGACGCGATCGTTCAGGTATTTCCGTTGTTTACCGCGCGCGCGCGCGCGCAGTTCACGACCGCGGTACGTGTTGCGGTAGATCGCCGCCGACAATCCGTGTGTACGTAATAGTGACGCGGCCCATTGAGCTTTTTCGGACGGGTACGTGTGTGTACAACACGCGTGGCGCGAACGCGGAACGAATATTTAAATAAACGGTTCACGCACGAACCGCCGTGAAATCGGTCGCCGCGGTCTCGGTCCCCGTCCCGTGTTTTCCCGGTAAAAATTAACGATTACGTTCGTAACCGTTCGGTTTTCCGAATGTTTCGGCGAACGGTTTGTCGTAACGAAAAAAACCCCAATTACCGTACTCGGTGTGCGTGCGCGCCCGTACACGCCGATCATATGGCTCGAAACAACCTTCGGGCGCCTCCGTTGTATACAGCTGCGTCCTTTCCGGAATCTCCGAGCGGTTTTTTTCCGTTTCCCTCCCTCCCCGTTTCTTTCGATTTTTTTTATTCGCGTCCGGTTTCGTCGGCCGATTGTTCGTTTCTCGACGGGGAGGGGGCGCCCGCGAAATTCCTCGCTTTTCCGGCGCCGTTTCGTTACGCGGCCGACACGTCGGTTTATTCGGGTTTCGTTTTTCAATACCCGATCGTGTCTAGTCCAACGCGGTACGGGCCGTATTGGATGTAAAAACAACGGCCACGACGACGACGGGATGTGCGTGTTCGTTTCGTCACCCGGCTTTTATCGAATTTGGCGTGTTTTCGTCGTTTTCTCGCCCGCGCAAACGCACAAAGTGACGGTCTGGACACGTTCGAATTTCTTCTCCGTTCTCCCGCGGTCATTACGTACCGCCGCCACCCAGAAGTATTTACGGAACGAACGGCCGTCCGTGGGAGACAATTGTCGTTAGCTCGTTAATTCGAATACGGACGGGAATACGTCACGAGCGACGGAGGTCAGTTTCGTGACCGACCGTCGAGCATAAGTAGTGATTTAGTAGCGTAAATTACACGGCTCGAAAAACTACGTGCGTGCGCGCGCGTACGTGTGTGTGTGTGTGAAGAGGAGACCGCGCGGAAAACGTACGCCGGAGCGTATCATTATTTTTGTTTTCGTTTCCCTTTTACTCGCGCCGACCGACTCCGAAAATCTGACGTTTCCACGAGATCAAACCTAAACCGTACAGGGATTCATTGTGCCCGCGTATGGTACACACAATGGATACAATGGCGGGCACCATCACGTATACGGAATTAACGTCGTTGTTTATCGCGGACGGGTCGCGGAAGCGGTAGCGGCGGATTAAATTACTCGGATCACGAACGGCCCCCGGGACGCGTATATAAATGTCTTACGTCGTTAAGACGCCGCCGCGGTTCGAAACTACTGTTTGGCCCGTTCCGACGACGAATGATTAGGACGTGGGAATTGTTCTCGGGGTGTTCTTTCGACTCTACGCCGCCGGGCCGAATCCGAAAACCGTACGCGGCGGACGGTCTCGTCTCCGGGGCACGCGTCGAAACTATTTTGTAAATAATAATATCGCGGTCGTCTACTCGGAACCAAATCTATCGTTTCACCAAACACTACCAACGACGTCGCGACCAAACGGAAACGTGACCGCCGTGGAACGGGGACGACGAACAGTAGAAAAACCGGCGGAAAAAGAGCGTCCCCATGCACGCGTCGCGTTTGGACGCCACCGGTCGTTTTCGGCTCGGCGTCGGTCAAACACTCCGAATCGCGCGGGCGTTACGAAAAATTCCCCACCGACATCGTTCCGAGTACGACGCCGGCGTATTTAAAAAACGCGTGCCGGACCGGACGTTTCGGCGATTCTACTGCCGGGCCCGGTTACGAACGTGACGGGTAACTGTTTCGTGACCCCGACGGACTCTGCACGCGCGTCTAGGCGTCCACGACGGGGTGGCGGAAGGTGTTGGTGGTGGGTGGGAATTTATTCGCGCGTCCCCCTCCCCGTCGTCGGCCGCGTTCACCGAAATTCGTATCGCGCCGCGGTCGTTGGTCCCGTCGCGGACGTGCCGAAACTTGTCGAACACAAGCCATGGGGACGACAACAACAATCACGGCGTCCTACGAATCCTGTTTGAGACGGCGGTGGCGATAACGCGACGTAGTTGAAAATAATTATACCGCCTCGCGTCCGTCCGTGTGTGCGTGTGTACAAACGTTCAACGCGCGCGTTTACCGAAATGTTTATCCGTTACATTATCGTATAATATGCTAATTTATATCGTAATGCTCGCGCGTTAAAAGAAATATATATATATTAGGTCGGGAGGGGGGAGGTGGTTAGAGGGTGTACGCGTTTATTTAAACGTACACGTTTTCTTTTGTGCGCGTCGCAACGGACGACGGAAATCGGAAAATAATCACCGTTTTGATTTTACGCTCATATAGACACCATAAAAATACTGTTATTATATTTAATATATACGATAATCCGATTGCCGCGTATTATAATAATGCGCGCGCGCGCGGTCCCGGACGGCGGCGAACGACGTCCCGCGTATATAAATATAATACAAATTATATACGAAAAAGCGTCGGAACGATTATTATCGGGACGGACGGGCAACGCTGGGATGATTGAGTGGGATGACGGCGGCGGCGGAGGGGTGTCGGCCAATTGGTTTTTACTGCCCTCCCCCGGGTGGTGAGGGGAGGAAGGGGTGAAGCCGTCGTAACCGTTTCTTAAATAACAACAAAACGTAACGATAACGACGATAAAAAGTAATAACGGGGACGTCGCGGTCGTTTTTTTTTTAACGTACGTTTAAACGTTCGGCCACGAATACGCGCGCGTCTTGGCCACGGGGGAGAGAATTACTATTCCGACACCCTTACGATTCGTTCGTCTATTCGCCGGCATCTTATGCCGTGCCCGGCCGGCAGCTCTCATTGGACTGGCCCCGGACGCGAAACAAAAAACGTATATATACTTCAATGTGGCCATGGATCAGAGGGCAAACGTACACGGGCCGAAAACTTGGTGTCTAAAAGACAAGGTCTGATAAAATAATATAAAAGCACGCGGACTAAGGGAAAAGAGTCTAGACATGGGTTAAGCGTAATACGTAAGCGTACTTATAGAAAACTAGTTGTTTGTTCACAAACACGGAGTAAGTAAAAAAAACGTAAATATGGGCCAAGGAACATGGGGAATGGATAAATAATGGCTAATAGAAATCGGAATTTCGGACGAAAATAGAGAGACTTTGAGACAACGAGCTGTATATGGACATTTGTAATTTTTGACTTTTTGGGATTTATTCCGGTTTTTGGTTTGAATGAGGCCCGCCGGCGTGGTGGCCAGAATACTGGCTAGCTTCGTAATATGACCGATCCGGGTTGACCCACCGATGTCAACCATTTATAAACCTAGTCGGTGCCACGGGATCCCTACGGAGCGTCGCACTGTCGATTCGATTTGGTTCGTCGACTTGGTCCGATCCGTATCCCGCTTT
>JAIPRN010000135.1:0-122972 GCA_025469175.1 Geopemphigus sp. TES_GeoC_2020
GGAAGCTTAGGAGTAGCGGCAATTATGGATAAAATGAGGGAGAATAGACTTAGATGGTTTGGGCATATTATGAGGAGAGAAGATTCGGAAGCAGTAAGAACAGTTATGGAATTAAGCGTGAAAGGAAGAAGAGGAAGGGGAAGACCAAAGAAGTAGTTGAACGGGATTGAGTGTGATATGAGGGCTGCTCATTATGTGCGTGAATGATGTGGGAGATTGGGTCAAGTGGAGGTTTAAGACTAATGTGGCCGACCCCAAATAGATGGGATAAAGGCGAGGATGATGATGATGAACATCAATGTTATATTATAGAACGTGTTATTTTAATAAACCTTGGGTAATAAATGTGTATTAATTTTTGCTTCAATATTATTTAAATTATATAAAAAATTGTAATATTTGTTTTACACATTTTAAATACACAATTTATTTCAATATCTAAAACGCCAAATTTTAAAGTTTTTTTTTGTGTAAATATGACTGAAGCTTATATTGAATCTCAAAATATTTTGAATTTCTTGAAAAATATCTGTTAGTCTAATTACCTTTGAGAAATCTATATTTGACACATTTCTTTTCACACAAAATAATTTTGTATTAAGGCATTGCAAGTGACTAATTCGTAGATTCTCATCTTGAAGACTTAATGAAATTATTTTTTATTTTTGTTTTTAATTTAATTTAAATGTATTATTTGCAGAAATACTACTCCAAAATATATATCATGCTGTATGAAATTTGTGATAAAGGATCATTTAGAAATGATTCCAGATATACTCTCTGTGATAGAAAAAATGACAAAAGACGAAGGTATTTTTTTAATTGTATCTAATGAGTTGTTTATTTTAAAATTAAATTTAAAATTTATATTATCTATAGACAAACTAATGCGGTTCGATACAGTCAGTACCATTGGTTATTTATGCACTGTTTTTCACGAGCACGAAAACCTAAAATCCTATATTCATTCATTTTTACTCCCGGCTATTATTAGAGCATTGTCTGATCCTGCAGAACAGGTATGTTTATTATATATTTACTGTATCCTCATAAAATTGATTAAAAGTATTTAAATTTTTATAGGTAGTAATGCGTGCTCAGATGGTGCTCACATACATTATAAGTAAAGGTGTGATTAGCAATGAAACAATTGAAGAAATTGTATGTCCAGCACTTATATTAGCTGCCAATTCCACGGATGATCTTCATGTGCAAAATAATATAGTTACGGTAAATAATTATGATTCTTTTGATTTTTTCTGTTAATAAATGGTTTAATTTTGTAAGTTCATGAACCTAAAATTATATTTATTATAAAATAACATGATCGTTGCCCATTGAAAGACATGGGTAGTGAGATGTGTATATTTAAAATTCGTCTCACTATCTTGTCTTTCATGCTGCATCGATTTAAATCAACAGCAAACTAATTGGCTTTTGGAGTTGATCTGTTGCCGTCAAAGCGGGCTGTCGTAGAGTGCTAACATCTTTGGACTATCACAGCCAGCTTTGATGAGCACCGGATTGATGTTAGTCAACAGTTCTTAATCTGCATAATGCTGCCCTACATAGGCCGTCAAAATGGATGTGAAGTGTTTTTTTTTTTTACTTTTCATATCACAGCCACTTTGATGAGCCAATGTATGTGGTACAGTCTACTTATTCATCATTTTTAATTTAGATAATTAGTATATAAACTTTATATTTGTAAATCTCTTAAGTAAATTGTAATTAGTTAAATTTGTTAAAAAATTATACACACACACATACACACATAATCTGAATTTTCTATATGAATATAAATGATGTTAATATGAACATGAACTTACAAAATCTCAAATATATACTTAAAAATATAAGAGGAAATAATATGTTAAATGTATTTTTAACAAGTGAGTCTATAGATAGGTTTATCTAATCTTATTATAACCATGATTAATATAATTACGTTCAGTTTATTCTAAATAATGTTTGTTTCATAAATATTTTATTTTACCTCTATCTAATTATAGTTAAAATTTTCATTTTAATCATAATTATAGTTGTATTTACTTTTAATTTGTTAGAATATCATAAACTAAAGTGAATATTATTATATTTATTATAGAACTTTAATTTATATTTCATTTTTCAGAATAATTTAAATGCGTCTAAATGGTCAAATCGGTTGTGACGTGTTGATATTTATAATCATATCACAGCCGTTTTTGACAATTTTGGCGAGCAATCATAGTCATCTTCAAATAAATAAACTTACTAACTTATTTTATTGGCTTGAGATGCTCACAAAGTAACTGTGAGATGTTAAATGTATAAAATCATATCACAGCCAGCTTTGATGAGCGTTACGAGTTGAGATATCATCATGGAGCAGTCATCATTTCATTGATAATTAAGGAATTGTGGTTCTCGTCAAGGTTGGTGTGAAACGTTCTGGTTTTCCTTTTAAATTCAATTAATATCGTATCACAGCCAGCTTTGTATGAGCGCTGCAATTTCTACAACCGTTAATTATTTTCTTTAAACATGTATTAAGACTATTAATATTATTATTAAGATTTTTAGCGTTTTTTTTCTAGATAATTAATGATTATTATTTTTTTAACAGTTAGTAGGGAAAATTGTCTTAAAAGTAAGTGACAAAGTGCTGTGCAAGACTGTATTACCATTCTTAATCAACAAAAGTCATAGTGATTGTATATATGTCAGACTAGCTGCTTTATTAAGTTTTCCTGAACTTGGACATATATTGGACATAAAACAAAAATCTAAAATATTAGTAAGTTTTTTTATTGTAATCAAACATTTTTGTATAATTAAATTCATATTTGCTTTTTCTAGTTCCCTCGTTATGTAGAGATGTGTAATGATCGTGTGGGTACTATTCGAAAAACTTGTGCAGACATAATTGCTCCATTATCAGCATGTTGTGATGATGTTCTGAGACAAGGATTTATAACTAATGCTGCTGGGCGTTTACTTAGTGACAATTGTAAATTTGTAAGACAGACAGCATTAGAAAACTTGGGTCCATTAATAACAACATATGCAACTCCTGCTGTTACATCATTGGTTACTACACGTACATATATTCTTATGATGGTTAGCAATTTCACTGATGATGTACATTATGTAACGTAAGTCTACTATATTAATATAATTTATACATGCAATGTCCATAGCTTTATATTTCTGGCTATAGATATAGATATATAAATCCCTGAGTAATTTTAGTACATGAAAACATTGTTAGTAAATCATACATTTGAATATTATGATAAAATCCTAGTTCATATCATTTGAAACATTGTTATGGTTAACTATACATATTTATTTGATTCAACTACACTTTGATTATTACCACTTCAATATAGATTATACTCCAGGTATGTATTATCCATGCATGGACTGGTTGTAATACATAATTCTTTTTTTAAATTTTTTATAATACTATTTATGTAAACGTATAATTGATTTTTAAATTATTATATTTTCTGTAATCACTTGAAGAAAGCATGAACATCATCATTATAATTTTTATTTTAATTCTGTACATATATATTTTTAATAGAGATTCGATATGATTCCATACATCAGCATTAATGTATCAATATATTCTTTATATCATTTTATAATAATAAAATTGCACTTATCCGTTCTCGATATAAAAATAAAAATTCAATTTTAAGTGAAAAGGTTAATTATTGTTGAACACAAAACTCAATTATTATACGTAAAGTATAGTTTCTTTGAACAAATGATATATAGTTTATATATTATCTTTTTAATTATGATATTAATTGTTCAGATATACAACAGAGTAGACTATTAAAATTTACTTTTGATTATTTTTTAAAATTATATTTTATATGTAAAACAACGTTGTTTATAAAACTAAAAGTAGCATATTGTATTAAAATCCTTTTTTATGTAGCAATATCAAAATATAACGATAATTGTAATTTTTTTATAAATACTTCAAAAATTATTTATTATATATCATTTTGTGTTTATTATTTCTCTGGGAATCTAATATTTAAGTTAAAAGTTTAATTTTGTTTTTAATATTTATTTATGTATTTTACTATTATATTCATGGTATGTTTATAATTTAAAAATTAATTTTCAGTATGAAATGTCAAACAAGTCAAGAATATTTTAAGGCTACTGAATTATTAATGGATCGAGAAAAACCCTGGTCAAATGAAACTACAATGAAAAATAATAATAAGTAATATATATTTATTTATTTTTATTTAGTATTTTTAATGCCTTAATGGAATATAATGTATATTTAAAACATTTAGGCTTTATGAAATAAATATTACTTTTTTTATACATATAATGAATATTTAGGTATTTTGATGTTCAATAATATATATTACTTTTAAATCAAATACTAAATTTTTGTTGATATATTTTAATTTGCATTAATATATACAAAAACACCCTATATCAATTGACTTCAACTACTGGTATTTGTATTACTTCGTTTACAATATACTTTCCTTTTGTTAAAAATATTGCAATTATAAAAATGAATAATGTATACCGCTTAGTTATTAAAACTGGTAAAATTATAGTTTAAAGAAATATGAATTAACCATTGTAAGATTGTATAATTGTTTTTATCTTACACATTACTTTATCATTGTTACTATATATAATATCAATGTAATGTATGTGTACACACATATTACCCGATTAATAATATTAATATAATAAAATTAATAATCTAGTAATTATTAACAAAATTATTGTCACTACCTTTTTATATATATAGTTTATTTTACAAAATAATACAGTTGCATATTAAGTTATTTTATATTAATTTTATGAGCTAAAACAATTGTCCAATATATATATATATATACATTAATATTTTAGCCTATTTGCTTGTCTCGATACCTCAATTATTAGGTAATGCGAGTTTTCTATTAGGCTTATACTAAATGGTTAATCGATAGTATTCACAATTACTTTTCATTAATGAATGGTCAGTTGAAACCCTATCGGTATAATTGAATTGATTTATCTTTTAAAAATCATTTTTCATTATTTTAAAATTTTTACTTACATTATATTTCAATAAAATCTAGTCAATTTATCATCAGTTGAGATAAAAATAGTAATGGTCATCAAAATATGTCTTCTATTATAGACATGTATTTTATATGTATTACATGTGCAATATCATAATTTCAAAATTACATACTCATATTTGAGATTATATATAAATTATTTACATGTGTTATCAATAAAGTATGTGTTAATTTAACTTCTCTACACATATTATATTGTCTATATAATTAAAATATTTGAAAAAAATTGTCTAGTTTATACCGTTTTTAACATAATCAGTTTTTATTTATTTTTTCAAACTTCATATACTATATTTGCTAGAATAATATAGCCTAATATATTTCATTATTTTTGGATAATATGAATTTTTTAATAGGCTTATCATAAAAATTTAATCAATGTTATTGATATTGAAACTATATTAATTTAGCCAAACAATTATAAACTTTATTATAAATTGTTTTGGTTTTTAGATTTTGGATTGCTGATTATAATGTAAAGACTGAATCTGAAGAATTATACAGTACTTTTGCATATTGGAGGGAACCCATTTGTAATACAAAATCATCTTTTAGTTTTGAAGTATAGTAATCTATTTATTTTTTTACAACTTGCCATTAAAAAAATAATTCTTATTTTACAGAATGATTGTGATGATAGAGACACTGAAGTTGAGCAACTTAAAACAATGATACCAAATAAATTATGGTATGTGCCAATGAGTAGCAATTGTAAGTAATACAAAAACTTAAAATTTCTTTTAAATTAAATTTGTATGTATATTGAAAAAATTATATATTTTACAGCTAATTTAAATACTACTGAAATGAAGAAATCGGAATTTGAAGTGAAATCAATTAAAGAAGATAATAATGTAGATTCTAAACCTTCAACTGAACTTGTTGATGGTCGCAATCTTGTTGTACCTACATTACTACTTGATCATTATGCTGATATGGCTGGTGCATTTGATGACAGTGATTTGGCGTTACAATGTGCTTGTATGTTACCTGCAGTACTTGTCACTATAGGTCCTGCTCACTGGCCTTTGCTCAGACACACGTACTATGTTCTTGCTTCACATAGATCAGTATGTAGTGTAAAATTGTAATTTTAATGGTGTAAAATCAGTTTACCCATATATGTTTTTGGTAATATAGTGGAAAGTTAGAAGAAAGGCCGCATCTTACATACATAAATTAGCAATTTACATCGGTGAAGAAGCCACTTCTAGAGATCTTTTACCTATATTTGAATCTCTTGTATTAGATTTGGATGAAGTGAGATCTGGCGCTATAGACAATTTTGCTGCTTTTCTCAAGGTAAATTTTTGAAAAGGCGATAAATTAAATTTTATTATTTACTCAAATATGATCAATACCATATTCTTTGTTTCGTCATTTACACTAATAATGAACATTTACCAAAAAGTATTTTATATTAAATATCATGAACATATATTTCTAATATGATGAAAAACTTATGGTCCGTGTTTCATCTGATACCTCAGTGATGAACATTACCAAAACTATTTCTGATAAATTAGATTAAGATATTTCCTTAAAAAATATTACTCTAAAGAATGCATATTGAAAAATTTTCTGCTTTTTTCATGGTAAATTTTTATAAAGTTGATAAATTAAACTTTATTGTTTACTTAAATTTGATAAAAAAACAATATTCTTTATTTCATCTGAAACACTAGTAATGAACATTTACCAAAAGAATATAAAATATTGTTTGTCATAAATATATATTTTTAGTATGATGAAAAATGTATAGTCCATGTTTCATCTGATACCCTAGTGACAAGCATTACAAAATCATTTTTTTATATTGAATGTTAAATATATGTTTTTAGTATGATGAAAAACTTATGGTCCGTGTTTCATCTGATACCCTAGTGATGAACATTACCAAAACTATTTCTGATAAATTAGATTAAAATTATATATCCTTAAGAAATATTTCCCTAAAAAATGTTTATTAAAAATGTTTCTGCTTTTCTCAAGGTAAATTCTTAGTTGAAAAGTAAAATTGTATTGTTTATTCAAATATGATAAAAAACAATATTCTTTATTTCATCCGAAACACTAGTAATGAACATTTACCAAAAACATTTTTATTATTAAATGTCATAAATATATATTTCTAATACGATGAAAAATGTATAGTCCTTGTTTCATCTGATACCCTAATGATGAATATTATCAAAACTATTTTTGTAAAGAATGTATATTGAACAGCTCAAGAATGAGTACTTCATGAACTCATAGAATGAGATTGACCACTTCAAAATTTTAGATCGTCTGATTGTGTAAATTAATTTGTAATTAATAATGCAATTCCTTTAGATGTTATCAGTAACAGTCCGAAGTGACTTGGCACCTACAATGTGCCGTTTTCTAAAAACTGATTACGAATGGAATTGGAGGTTTCGTCAAAATTTCTGTGAACAATTGGTGGAATCTCTACATTTATTTACACCACTCGATATGTACCATCATATACATGAAGTTTGCTTGTCATTACTTATGGATAGGATATCATCAGTTCGCCAGTCTGCTTTATCATTGGTAACTATATTTTAACCATTTTCATCATGCTGTAAACGTGAATATCAAATAATTATTATATACATTTGTTTCCTCTAGGTTCCTGAACTGTTGGTGGTACTAAATACAAATATAGGCCTAAAGCAATTAATGTTAAACGAGTTAGTAACACGCTTTGGTCAAGCAGATTTGTGGATTAGACGACAAATGTTTGCTCAAATATGTTCATTTATATTAAATTATGGTGACCGCTGTTTGTCTATAATTGATTTCACTAATGAATTATTGCCCTGTTTGTTAAACTTGGGCTCTGACCGTGTACCAAATGTCCGGTTGATGGTTGCAAAGACTCTCTATACACAAGTGGCTCCCAACCGTGAGTTATATTATAATTGTATACAAAAAACTTTTTAATCTGATAATTTTTATTTTGTTCATAGCTGTTTTCATGGATTTGCAAAATCCTCAACATGGCCTACTCACTGAAACTTTGACAAAATTACAAGGAGATGAAGACAGAGATGTTCGTTACTTTGCTGATAGCTACCAAGGCTTTGGCATTAGTGCTAATTAAACTTTTATATTTACACACAACACCCAATCATTTTATATACATATTTTTAATTTTACAATATTGATTATTCTTTATTAATTCAATCCGATAATGGCTGTGCCAATCTTAATTGCGTATAAAAAATAAAATTCTATTGTATTACAAAAAATTTATTATTGTTGTCATTATAATATATTACATGATATAAATATATATAAACAAATGAATAACATTTTATTTGTATTCAATTGTGCACATTCCTATTTCTATGAATGACCAAATTTGAAACAATCAAATGTTTATTTAGCAACTTAGTTCTCACACATTTAAGAGAATTAATCATACGTAAAAAAAAAACACGTAAATTCTATAATGTTGGAAAAACTATACACAGCTTTTCATTTAATATACACATTTATATAATTTTATAACAAAAGAATACAAGTTTAATTATATATGTATATTTCACAATAATACAGTATAACCAGGTCTCTACATATGAATTACAGTAGTATTGTACTATTTTTACTTTGTAACACGAATGGTTGAACAAAATTTAAACCAGTTTACGTTAGCTTTTTCTCATTTATAGTTCAATGTTTAAAATATACAAGTTATTTTTTTATTGATATACTGAATTTTATATTTGATAATATTAAATAAAACAGTATATTTTCAAATTCAACCTTCCTATATAAAGTTAGGTTCACATTTTATAATACGTTTTGTATTAGTGTCTAATTTATGGATCTAAGCAATTTCAGTAAATGCTTGTTAGTTCAAAAGCCTGACTGTTAATAATTGACTTATATTTGATCCAACAGAAATATTTTTAGTCTTGTGTTTATAGGTACACTATGCCACTGATACATATATGTATATGTATTAGTATATAACATATATATATATATATATATATATATAATAAAATTCGTAATATTTATAGAAGAGATCACATTGTGGTTAACTGACTAGGGCTGTTGCTGCTTTAGTAGTGATGTTTGTTGCTGATGACTCTTGAATGCTCTCCTGATACTTATCAATCAACTGACGACAAACTGGACATAATGTTAGTTGGTCTGCACAATGTTGACAGTAACCTCTGAAATATGTAAAGAAAAACTTATAAGAACATTGAAATCATTTGTTGAATATGTACAAACAACAAATATAGTAGTATGATTGTTACAACAAAATTGTGATATGTTCTCCAATATAATATATTGAATTAAATGTTAATTTCCAATGGATTACATATTTATATTTTAGTCTCATTCAATCTCTTATAGATAAAATCATATTCAGTAAAACCTAATTCAAATGGTTCTGGTTAAATTTGAAAAGGAAACATTTTTGTAAAATTAATCTATGTATTATTTAATATTGTTTAAAAAAAATAGACTAAACAAAAACCTTCTAAAACTTCTTTGTTAGACAATATTTTACTAAAACAAACCCTTAAAATATTCTTGTTATATTTGGTAATTACTACATAAACACCAAATTTAATTTGAACGAATCAATGTATTCAAGTTCTACATATAATCTTATTATATTAATAGAAATGACAAATGTAAGAGTGACATTCTCAAAATTTTGTTTTAGAATAAGTATCAAATATACTTATAATTCTTTATCTAATCTAGCCTAAACTATATTAGTGTATTATGAAACAATATAATTATACACTTTGTTACATAGATAAAAATATATTGGAATATCAGGGGTTTGGAACTACTAACATTATATTATGCTCATTTTTTTTATAGTATTTTAAGATTTATTATTTGTGTACTTTACAGAAAGAACTTGAGAAAAAACAATTAATATTTACAATTTTTCTTTTAATTCATTATTTAAATGTTTATAGAGTTAACATTGTCCAAAATAAAACTACTTATGTTATTTTATAAAGCACTTACTCGTGTTTACAAGGATATAACATAACTTCAGCTTTACGGTCAAAACATATGGTACACGAATCTTCATCAGCTGTTTGCTTACCTAATAATTCTAGTCTCATTCGCCTAACACGTTTAATGTTAAAAATATTGAGATTATATATACATATATTTATTTATATTTGTCTTCTTACTTTGGTAAAATTATTTTTTCTTTTTCATTTAGTAAACCATGATTATTCATAATATTGAACTTCATACCTTTAGGTGGATATTTAAACGGTTTACTACCAAAGTTAAAACGACTTTGTTGGAATGTCATAAAACTGGCAGCAGCAAAAAATTCTGACCTATAATTATATAATTAATAAAAAAAATTATATACATTATTATATTATTTTAAATATTACAAATAAATAAATGTATTAGGAAATATTTATTATCATACTTGGCATGTTGAAATATTTTATCATTAGAAGCAACAATTTGACCATTTAAATAGAATGTTGCAGTAGGAGATGGGGTTTCCACTCGTAGTAAGCAACCAACTGTGTCTCCTTCTCGCCAAGGTCTTCCAGCTACACAACTTGTGCATCGTGCACCATGCCAAACTAGTTGTCTACAACCATCATAGGCCACTGAATATTCATCATCGCCTATGCCATAACCTTCCTAAAAATTGGTTGATTGAAAAATTCAATACAAAATGTATATAAAAAAAATTATTTACATGATTAAAAAATTTTGAATTTCTAGTTGACCATCCAATTTGCATAACACCAGATGTTAGTATTGTTACTTCATAGTACCAAATTCCTTTGTCAACTTGGAATGTACAGCGAACACTTTCAAAACTACATGCATCACATCGAGCCTAATAATTATAAAAAATAAGATATTTAAAAAATTATGTATATTTTAAAAATGAAATATCAATTGTACTTCTAAACCAGAAGGGCCAAGCTTTAAATATTCACTAGCATCTTCTTGATTTAATATTGCATTTACACCTTCCATAGAAATATTTGAGTAGGACAATGTTCTTTGATCATCTACAACTATTAATCAAATATAATAAAATATAATTTTTCTTTAAAATTTTTATACATGTTATATTCAGAATTTTACATATATTATCAAGTAGCCATTCAGCACAAAATCCAACTTGAGCATATAATGGTTGATCAGAACCTGTTAGTCTTTCAAAAATTGATAACATAGCTAAAGGTCCAGTCTTCATAAATGTTTCAATTGTAAATCTATTTTCTCCTAAAAATAATTAAACATTAATAAAAAAAAACAAAGATAAGTATAAACAATACCACATACTTATTTGTGCAAACTTCTCAAGTGCAATTAATGAAAAAAGTATAATTGATGGATGCACTTGTAAATCCTAAAAAAATGATTAAATATTAAAAACTAACCATATTTAAATATTTATATACATATAATTCTTACCATATTACTAAATAGATAAGTCAAAGTGTCTTTAGTTAATAAAGCAATACTAGAAGGTCCTGGTAACTTGTCAGCAAGTATACCCAATATAACACAAATATTTCGATGTTGATCAACTGTTTTACGTTTAGGAGTTTTATTTGATAAATCTAACATTTGGGATAATTTCATTATAGTTTCCTAAAATTAAGAAAACAAAATACCAAACAACATATTTTATTATAAAAATTCAAAATCATGATATATTTATAGATTATTACTTTATCTGGTAAAGGGCAATCATCAAGAATAACAGTTATTAGTGCTGAACTGAGTGGATCGTCAAGAGGAATAACATGAATCATAGATAATACAACTTGAATCCAACCATCACCATCATCTGCCAACCAATGTAACTTTCGTAAAGCTTCTGGAGCTTCAGAACCACTATAAAATAAATGAAAATTTGTGGTTTGATTAAATTATAATACCTTTTTTTTTACTATTATACAATCATAAAACAAACAATTTAGTACAATAACTGAAAAGAGTATTTATATAAATGGCTTGAAAGCTTGTTGAAGAACCATCTAGCAACAGTATTTTCTTTATTACTAAATATATTATATAATTTTATTTTTGTTAATAACATGAATTGTAATACCTACCTATAGTATTAAATTGCGTTGAATAAGTATTTCCGTTTATGTAAATTGTAAATTAGATATTATTACACAATTTATGTTATAATAATAACTGTAATACTTAAATTATATATATATAGATTCATAATTCAAATCAAAGTGTCTATTATGTACAAATAACTATTTATAGATTAACTTCTGAAAACAAGTAAAATAGTATCATTATGTAATACCTACTTAAAATAAATATTACATCATTTATAAAAAAAAACAAGTAAGTATATTGATTTCATTTAAATTTTAAATGTCATATAGGGTAATTTTAAAACATGTATCATTATTTTTAGTATTTGTAAACTACATTAATACACTAATCAAAAATACTGATTTTTTATGACCCTGTCTTTTACTATTCTATCCTAGAAATAGTACATTTCAATCTACGTACATTCTTATAATATATTCAAACATTTATTAACAGGAATATTAGATTAGATAAATTAAAAGTGACAAAAATTTTAAATGTTTAGTTTACTAATTCTTATAGTTTTAAGGAAAAGATAAAGATAACTAACTTACAAATTAAAAATATTATGAACTAATGACATTCAAGGAATTTACTAGGTACATAGTTAAAAAATTAAATATGATAATTATTATTGAATAATACCTACAATTGTCATTCTATTTTAATAATTTCAGTAGATAAAATTATATTTTATTTACTAAAAGTAATAGGTAGCCTATAGATAGCAACAATTATAATTCACTATTTATTTAAGAATATAATCATAGTAGTTATAGCAAGTAAAACTTATACTAAGTAATTATTAATATTATATAATTAGTTAAAAAGATCAGACACCAGTTAAGATTACTTCTTATAAAATTAATTTAACATAAGGTTAAAAATTTGCTAGTAAAAAAATGTGTTAATCACAAAGCAACATATATATATTCAACAAGTTATTTTTTCAGTTAAAGATTTTGTAATAATTTAAACGATAATTTATCAAAACTTTTTAAGAATATTTATTAATTATTACGATACTAATAAATTTTTTTACAAATTTATTAATAAAACATTTTTTAAGTAAACTTATATCCTAAAATGATGTATGATTTTATTATATATTAATAATGATATTAATTATATTTTAATATAATTTTAAATAAGTAGATATAAATATAAAAATGTACCGTTTATGAATTAAATATCAAGTATAAAAAATATAATATAAATTCATATAGGTATACAAATATTTTGTACATTAAAAATAAATTAACGACGCACAAAAATTTAATGCAAATATATTCAAAAAATACAATGTCTTATCGAAATATTTTATGAAATAAGAAACATATTACAATATAACTTTTGATATGAAATATGTGCCACTTTCAAGACAGTAGTAACCATCTAACAACTGTGCACATACCAAGGAATACTTAAGTAAATTTATTTATATATAAATCGGTGATACATCCACTGCCCAAAGGAAAGCCATTAAGCATAACTTTGGGTAGAGTAATTTACTCCTGTATATGACTTACTTTTCGAAAAGTCCTAAGTTCTTAATGACACTCAAGGTCTGGAGCACTAAAGAATCGGTTTGTTTGACAGAACCACTGCGGCTACGGTGCCTACCAAATATGAATCGCCTACGTTCGCCACTGTTTGCACCGTGTTGACCACTAAATATGTCGGTGACGTCCTCGCCGTTTTGACACGATTTACAGTGAAATGCACCCATGAAAACAATGATGAAAAGAAAAACGTTGAAAAAAAAATTCTCTAATATTGTCGCAAAAAGGAACCATGAACGGCACTGCGAAACTTATGGTCTGTACTCCGTGTATACAATATCCGTCACAGTTCAAGTTAAAACATGATTGCCATCAAAAGCGACAACAGTTAAGTGCACCATTATCGGGTATATGTGTATACTGTGTACGTGCGTGTTCAATATACGTCAACAACAATACGGAAAATATACGTGCACGGGTGTATTTGCGCGCATGTGTATGTATGTGTACGTGTATATGTGTTAAGACTACATGTATATATATATATATATATACATAAATACGTGTGGTGCGTATATAAAATTATTATCAAGCATGTATCGAGATAATTGTTTTATACATATTTTATATTAGTAATTCATTATATATATATATACATATATTACATGGTATAAAAATAAAAAAAATTTCAGCTGATGCTATCAGCACATACACACACACGCCTGAGTAGTGAGTGCGAAGGTGACGTAAACATAGAGATAAATATTTACTCCGTGATAATCGTGGAACTTTGACGCGTGCGCAAGTTTACTGACACACACAAACATTTGCCGGCGGCCGGGTATATGCCAATCGTATATTTTGTTGGCCGCTGTTACGCACGCAACCATTGGAACGGTGGCATCGTTGATGTTTCCATTCGCTATTCCCACCAACACAAATCGTTGTACATTGCAATATGGAAACTGTTACGAGTTTACCGTGGTCGGTTGGTCGTAGTGTACGTTAAAAGTACTGTGACGTCGACTACGATGATGCTTCTACCAATCACCGACAGCGGCATATTACTCAGCGCCGGGTATAACTCGTTAAACTAGTGCGGTCGTAGTGCACCGTCAACTTCGAGTAGAAGTACCACAGTTACACAGTGCCGCACATTACGATTTCCATATTCGATAATCAAATTTTCGAAACGACCGTTGGAAAAAAACATCGATTTCATTTTGATCCCTTGGCTGCCTTCAATCATCATTATGGATAATGTAATTACCTGCGTAGCTCCGGTCAACATAGCCGTTATAAAATACTGTAAATTACTCGTTCAATATTTATAATGTTTATAATGTTGCAATATTCTTCTAAATTAATTTTTTGTTTTCTTTTCAGGGGGCAAAAGAGATGAACATTTGATATTGCCCTTAAATGATTCTATCAGTCTTACTCTAGACTGTGAGCAAGTAAATGTCAATTGAAAAATTTTAATACTTTTTGATAGTGCTATATAAAAATTAGGCTGCTCACTTTTAGATTGTATAAATATAGATTGAATAGTAATATTCAATATTTTGTTTTATAGATGCATAGCCGAACTTCTGTTATTGCAGGATCATTTATCGAAGAAGATAGTGTTTGGCTAAATGGACAGTAAGTGACTTGGTATAGATTTTTATAATTAATATGATTAATCTTACTTATATTAAAATTGAACCCAATGATACTAAATTAGTCTTACTTAGGAATAATAATTTATTTTTATAATTACTATATGATTACAATCTTATAAAATATGTGACATACATCGTGAAAATTAAATATTTTTAATAATTAAAAAACAAATATTAAATTGAAAATACTGTTACTTATACATTATGATAATATTTATTGTTATGTAATAATAATATAATAAATCATGTGTATATATCTGTACCCAATGGTAATAATTTTGTCTAAAATAGTACGAAAACTAAAAATAACATTTCAATAATTGCCTGATTTTTCCTTGTTTTTTATAACATAGAATTGTGTTTATTCTATACATTTCATATAAATTGATCATTAATTAATAAATGTACTTAAATCCTCTATAAATAGTTCAATTTGTTATACTTTTAGTTAATTATGGGAAATATAATTATATTTTAAATATGATATCAATTTTATTATACATAGAAAATATGTATGAATAAACTAATTATAAATACAATTAGAATACAAATAAAATTAACTATATTTTATTTATATTAATATATTACAATATATAATGATATACCTTACAGATATATTGAACAATTATTAAGATTATACATATTATTGGTCTATAAAACAAGTAATTGATATAAATTGTTAAAAATAAATTAATTTAATATACTATTAGCTTATGTAATTTAAGTATGAGATTATTATAGTTAGATATATTGAAAGCATTTTCATATACTTTTATTTTTAAAATATTAAAATATAATTTACCCAATTAAACTTTAATTAATATAAATTGAAAAGATGATTATAAAATTACAGGATTATGCCGATTGACACAAATGAACGTCTAAAAAAATGTTTTAACCTAAGTAAGATTATATTTTTATAACCATTATAGTATATGGTATAAATATTTTTTATATATTTTGATTATATAATATTTACTACATTTTATAGTTATAGTTTTATAATGATAATCATTATGATAATTACATGGATTTTTTTTTATGAAGATTCAAAATTTATAAAATTAACCTGTATAATTTTACATACTAAATAATTAAATATATTATGTGTATTTTCAGTCAGAAAATTAATCACAATACAAAAAGATAATAATAGTTCTAAAGCTAAATGGAAAATTAGAGTGTGTTCTGAAAATAATTTTCCTACTGCTGCAGGTCTGGCTTCATCAGCAGCTGGTTATGCATGTCTTGGTTTGTACTTTTATCAATTTTAATAATATGTTTACATTTTACAATTTTTATTATTATTATTTATATGCTTCATAACTATATTTTACTAGTTTATACTTTGGCTAAAGCTTTTGGATTAATTGGGGAAGATTTATCATCTATAGCAAGACAAGGTAGTGGAAGTGCATGTAGAAGTATTTATGGAGGGTTTGTTCACTGGAAAGCAGGTGTTGATGATCTTGGTTCTGATTCAACTGTAGTTCAAATTGCTGCTGATACTCATTGGCCAGAATTGAGAATACTCATACTAGTGGTACAATATTTTTTTAATACTTTTATTTAATTATTTTTCCATTTTTTTTTTTTATTTGTATATGTATTGATTTGTTTTAGGTAAATGATTCTAAAAAAAAAACTAGTAGTACTATGGGTATGAAAAAATCTGTAGAAACTAGTGAGTTACTTAAATACAGAGTTCAAACATGTGTGCCAGAAAGGACAATAGAAATGATTCAAGTATATCTAAATTTCTACCAATAATTATTTTTCATTTTCTAATAATAATCTTTATATAATTTTTAGGCGATAAAAGAAAAGAATTTTGAAAAATTTGCCGAAATAACAATGAGAGATAGTAATCAATTTCATGCAATCTGTTTGGATACATATCCTCCTTGTGTTTATTTAAATCAAGTTTCATATGAAATAATGTCTTTGGTTCATGACTATAATGAAGCTGCTGGTCAAATTAAAGTAAACAATTATTTTATTGTCATAATAATAGAATTATGTTGTTTAATGTACATTTAATCATAATTTAGGTTTCTTATACATTTGACGCAGGTCCAAATGCATTTTTATTTATTCAGCAAAAAGATTTGAGCACATTTTTGTCAGAATTGATTGAAGTCTTTCCATCTGAACATCCCAACTCTTCTTATATACAAGGAATTGTTACGACTCAACCTGATATGGTTACTAAATCAATATTATACAATTATATTAAATTATATTTCATGTTTTAATCGTTTTTATTATTTTTCAGAAAAGACCATATAGACTTAAGTCTAAGGATAAAAATCTTTTAAAATATATTATGGTGACTAAATTAGGTAGTGGACCTAAGTGTATTGATGATCATTTATTAAACAATGATGGAACTCTAAAATCGAAATAAATTACATTTATGATATACGAGGATATTTAAATTTATTGTTATATATTTAAATAAATATTTTATTGATGGTAAATTTTTATGTATGGTTTTTATTGTGTTATAATTGAATAAATATATTTATTTTAAAACTCTAGTTTTATATTTATTCAAAATTATATTTTGCTCATCATATTTACATAAATTATGTTACCCAAGTAAAAGGAATTGAAATAAGTATTAATGCTAATTTATTATTAAATATTATATATAAATGCCATAAGTTCATTCAGCAATGTCATAATGGGAAAAAATTAATATTAAACTAGTAAATAAATTATAATATAAAATATAATTCAATTAAATTACTAAAAACATACCATACGTAAATATTTAATGATTTATAAAAAAATATACACAGGGTAGATGTTAGACACATGTTTCTAACATTTAACACAATCTTGCATCTGTCAAATGGGTAGTCCTGAAAAGGCTGTTTTCACCAAAGGCTGGGAGGTCTTTTGATGTTTGGCCGTCTGGTTTATGCTGTTTGGCTTTGTGTTGTTAACATACTGAAATTACTTTGAGGCATAAGCACTATAATCTTTAAGTATTAACCAACACTACTAGACAGAAGGGACCACAAGAAGGTACAGTACATACCCCCACCCAATCATGTATGAATCTCAATTTATTGAAAATATAAACTTATTTTAAATAATATCTTCTGTAATAATAATTATAATTAATAGGATAGGAATAATAATCAATTTTTACAAATAAGTTGTTTTACAGACCAATAGATTATAAGTTTTTCATTTGAAATACTATTGATAATTTTACAACATGACTATTTGAATCAAATGTTTCCAAGTTTAACTAAGTGAATAGATATATTAAAAATTTGTTTAAATGATAATACCCAAAATTATAAAATGCAGTTAATATAAAAAAAAAACATTTAATTATTATAATAAAAAAAATATGGATACATAAAAAGAATTATAAAAAAATATGGATCCAGTTAGTAACTCACACCTAGCTAAAAGCAAATAAGTAAGGTACTACACTAAGGTGAAGTAAAGAAGAATAACATTATGGTAAATACATTGGAACATGAAAATATATTTGTTAAAAATATGAAGTCGAATTGACTATTTAATGTTACAAGGTTAGGGGAATATTATATTATTATAATCCCATAATTAAAAAATAATTATGGGAGTGGGTGATCATTTTTATTTAATAGACACAAAAATAAAACACTTGCACTGAATTTGTTCAAGTTAATATTAATCACCAACTGTATATGAATTTTAGACTTTCAATCAAATTCAAGAATTGACTCAAATACAGTGAACCCTGGTAATCTGACATCACTATTGTTTAAACATAATAGTAGTATGTATAGTAAAGTAATTTAAATAGAGTTTTTAATTTGTCAGATTATAACGTACTCTTTAAAAATATTCCAGTCTATAGGGGATCTTGGATAGGTCTGAAGTACTGCCTTCAGGCATTCTGGGCCAGTGAGTGTATTACCGATAAGAAAAAAAAGGGGAGCCTTAAACAATACTCTATAATCCAACACTATCCTGCAAAACTGTCAAATTACCAGGATCTACAGTAATGCACAATAATTTTAGTAAGATGACAAACTCTTCAACTATTTGTTTAACTGTTTATCATTTTAAGTAATTTACATGTAACGTTATCGATATGGGCTTTGGAACAAAAAGTAACCAGTTCTCAGATACTATAAAAAATGGAGGTAAAAAGAACATCAATAACAGAAGAAAATTTAATAGATATTTGACCTCTATAAAACATTATTGATTTACATTTGAAAACACTAAAATAATCTTGTCAAGTAACAAAAAGGTTGATCAATTATGGGAGTTACAATTTTTAGCACTGCTGATCTTACAATACTATTTAATATTATCAACATAGTTGGATGAGGATACAAGGATACAAGGACTTTACTACAGAACATGATATTGATAATATTTACATAGTACCTTTTAATATTATATGTTAATCCTTATTTTGCTATTATAAAAATTGAAATAAACATTTTAATATGTGTAAGATCATTTATTACTTATTTTATAGACTAAATTTTAACATTACATATAATATTTTACTTTAATTATATATTAATTAATGTAAATGTATCAATCATTTATCACAGTGGTTAAACCATAAAACCATAATTTTTACATACAATTTTAATATGAGCTAATGTATTGGAAAATTTTTCATTATTAATATCTTGTTTTATATTAATATATGAGTGCAGGATATATTAAATAAATACAAAACAAAGATTTATAGATACTATTTTATAATTTTATTTTTAAATAAACATCAAGATTATGGAGATATAAATCATACATTTTTATTTATTTTTATTACTTTATTGACAAAAGTGAATTGTACGAGTTAATATAAAATACATTAAATATATATTTAATACAATATATTATAACTGATAATAACTAACTACAAACACGACAACTATTACAATATATAGCGTTGAATTCCATTTATAATGTTTGATGTTGGTGTAGTTGTTCAATTAACTATTGGCCTGACTCTAAAACAAAACCATATAAATTATACAGAGAACTTCTAAAATATAAAATGTTATAATAATAAAATTATTTTTAGACATTTCATAAATAAAACAATAAATATTATTTAGAGAAGTTAGCTAAAAATAAAAATTTGCATTGATATATGTATAATTTTAATAATAATTTATTATATTTAATACTATATTTAAAAATATTTCTTTTGGAAAATAATAAATTGAAAAATTTACCAACATAAAATAAAAAAACTTCATTTCATTGAAAATAATAAAAAACGAATACATTTTAAATAATCATAATACAATAAAACCTCTAATTAGTGGATTATCTCACTGTGACAATTCAGAAAGATGCCGGGATAATAATATAAAAATATCTATATATCTATATATGTTTTATTAACTAATTAACATTATTTTACCCAAGGTATATTACAACCTGTACTATTTAATTTGCCACTTGAAAAAGTTATTAGAGATATATCAGTAAGCCACGAAATGGAGCTAAAAATAATATGCATAATGAGATCCAATTGAGAATAAATAGTGCAAATAAAGCGTATTATGCCATGAATAAGATGCTAAGCTCTAAACTTTTGTCCAAAGGTACGAAAGAGAAATTGTATATTTCTTTTCTACGTCCGATAGTAATGTACGCATGTGAGACATTGTCTACGACACAGGGAGATGAAGAAAAATTACTTACCTTAGAAAGGAAAATCCTAAGGGAAATCAACGGACCGTTTCGACTTCAAAATGGTGAATACGAGAGAAGAAAAAATAAAGATCTGGAAATGTTATTTAACAAGCCGAATATAGGACTATTTCTGAAGGCAAAACGCTTGGAGTGGGCTGGTCACGTTTGGCGAGCTGACGAAAATATTATCAAAAATGTCTTAATAAAAAATACAACAAAAACGCGGCCAAAAGGAAGACCTCGCCAGAGACGGTTAGACAGGGTAAAGAAGGATATTTTAGATACCGACAACTCAAAACGATTGGATGACGCAATGGACCAGAATGGATGGAGAAACTTGGTGGAAGCATGCAAAAGGCCTTAAAGGCTTATATGGCATAAAAAAAAGAAAAAAAAAGGTGTATTACAATAGTGATAAAAAATCAACCATTTAGTTTATTTTTTCTATTGTATTGCAATTTGGTTTTTAAAATTATACTAGTCAAGAATAATGATAATACAATTGCATATAAAGGTTGAAATTATTAAACTGTCACTGTGTTATATTTATTTATATCATTATTGGAAATATAGAAATATTTTTAATAGGTTCATGTAATTTATTTGTTTTTCTGCATAGCTGTCCATTATTCTGAAGCATTTATTTAAGCCTACTGAACTACTAAAACCTGTTTTTATCCATTATTCGGAGATGTTTTACAGTTTAAAGACACAAAACACATTGGTTTCAAATATATCTGAACATTTTGCCATTATCGAAAAATATCTATTAAGAGGTATCAATTAAGAAAAGTTTTACTGTATAATAACATTTACTACAACTCCAATATAAATACAAATATTCACTAGAAATAAAAATTAAAGACCTTCATATAAATATATATAATTAATTACTTAAAAATTTTAAAAAAATTATCAAACAATACAAATTTAACATGCAATTAAATAAAGAATTAACATTTGAGAATTTTTTGTTAATTTTTAAAAGTATTTTATTAAATAGAAATTACAAACAAATAAAAATATCAATACAAGCAATTAATTAAAATGATTATTAAAATATTTTATAACACAAATAGACCCACAAAAAATGAAAAACACACTACTTAGAACTTACTAAAATTTTGAATATTTTTTATATGAATTCAAATTTTTTCACCTGAAATATTAGTTTTTTTAAATAATTGATTTTAACATTTTAATTAGTATTAAAATTCGTTCAATGATATAACATATTTTGTGCTATACCTTACATGGCATAATAAAATCTAGCCTAATTGCAGTATAACATAAAAACATTGTTTTTAATATAGTAAAAAAATAGGGCAAAATAGAAACAAAAGCATCACCCATTTACTATTATACACCAAATTTATAAACTATTAAAATAAATAAATAAATAAATAAATAAATATATATATATATATAATGACAAACGCAATGAATTTATTGCCAACTACACCGTTGAATTTATTAATGTATAAGACAAAACATTAATGTGTTTTAGTTCATTTGTATTTCAAAATACAATTATTAAATATTGTTTTTTTATTTTAAATCATTAATTATTCATTTTTTATTAATCAAATATTTCTTTTAAATTATTCAGTAATTTAAAATTAAATTTCTTACTGGATGGTTTTCCCTTAATCCATGGAGTAAATTTTATATGTGTTTCATCACGCTTGGCTGCACTATCTTGTAGTTCAGGTTTCAACACCCTTCTTACAATTTTAGCAGCAATGTTGGAATAATTAACATAGCTAGAATTACATATAATGTTCCAATTCATTAATTGTAATATACTAATTATAAAAATTAATATTTAAGTTTTATATTACATGAAGTACCAAAATCTGTTTTATGTGAAATCGAATAAATTATATAAAATTATAAAAAAAACAATAAAAAAAAAAAATAAAAATTGCATTTTTATATTGTGAGCAAAAAATTAATTACCTACTTAATTTTAATAGATATTAATGTTGATGAAACAAACATTAAATTATTGTTTTTAGAAAATAATTATATTAACAAACAATATATTTTTATTACATTAAATTATTATAAAAATGTGAATTACTGGACATAAGTATCTTAATAAATCTTTTTTTCCAAGCTATTTGGGGTTCAGCAACTTTGGTTCTCAATCTCCATTTGACTAAATCTCTCACATCATTCACACACATACCTGTAGTCTTAGTATCATATTTAATCTTATTCAACCACTTCTTTGTCCTTCTCTTCTTCATTCCAGTCAATTCCATAACTGTTCTTACTGCTTCCAAATACTCTCCTCATACCATGATCAAACCATCTAAGTTTATTCTCTCTCATTTTATCCACAATCAATATTACTCCTATGCTTCTTCCTATATATTCATTTCTTATCCTATCTTTTCTTGTCATCCCATTAGTCCTTCTCTTCCAGAGTTAATTTCCAAACATCAAGTCTTTGATTAACTTCCTCTCTATTTTCTTCTACCAACACTATATCAAACGCAAATAACATACACCATTGTACATTCTCTGTATTTCTTTGTTAACTTCATCCATTACTACAGGAAACAGGTAAGGGCTTAAAGGTAAGTATTGGTGCACACCCACTCTTATCCTAAAACCTCCTGTTTCTTCACACATATTTTTAACAATAATACATGCTCCTTCATACATAATCTCTACTACATTAATATATGTTAGTCTCAGCACCCTGTCATACGCTTTCTCTAAAGCCATACTAAGATTTTTCACCGTCTCAAGTATTTTAATAAGTAAAAAAATACATACATATGTGACCTATAAGTATCAATTGGTTTAAACATTATAAGAAAACCATTATATGATTTATATTTATTTAAAATTATTAGCTTTGTATTTTTTAAGATTGCATTGGAATGTGCACAAATTCCCATAAATTATAAAATATCTAACTGATTAAAAGAATTAAAATTGAAACGATAATTGAACTATAAAATGACTAAATGATCACTGATCATAAACAATGGATACTGTGAAATAGAATAGCAAACACAATAGCTTGTATTAATGTAGAGGAACAATACATTAAGATAAAAACAAATTACTTTAATCCAGCGGCTCTCCAGTAACTCATACTGATAGATGTTCGTAGTGGATGAATAAAAAAATGATAAATCTACCTTCAACTTCCAAATACCGGACAAATAAAATGTACAATAGAGAGCACAAAAAAATTCGATATAATTTTGCCTATTTATCAATACAAAAATTATACCATATGTTATGTGTCCTATCATTCCGCTGATAACCTTCGTACAGTGTCACCGATCAGCGTCGTAAGGAAAATCCCATATGTTCGTCGTTATTATACCCCTATGATACTGGCAATCAATTATTTTGCTTGTTGAAGGGAAAACACTGTTGATAAAAAATAAAAACAAAAAAGATTCCATTATGGCGGTTGTCTGGTTGATTAGGAAAAAAGGAATGCGATTTTCGTCATCACGTGATTCGTTGGAATTGAGTTGCCGCTGCCGTCGCCGTCTTGAGTTGTCTACTTGTATCTATGAAGCTACTGTACATTACGGATCACATACGCACATGCACGGTGCATTTAACACACACGCACACATATTAACATATTATCTTCATATAAACTATACACTGATTCAGTTTGTTACGTGTGCGTACCGCGACGACTTACTCGGTTAGGTGGATACAACTTCACTATTGTCGTTGTCAATACAAAGAACGTCAACCACCTTCAATAAAATGGATATTGAAAAACTGAAAACCCTACTGAATTGCACTCTTTTTCAACCGAACAGAAGCGAAGCCGAGATCGAATTACGAAAAGTAAGCATGCTTTTTGATATGGCTATTGAGTACTGAAAGCGCACGCCGCACACAAACCCATTGTTCTCATTGTACCTCCACACTCAAATGAACACGCTCATGGTTCAAGGTTACGTAAAATACTACACCATCATTTATTTAAATTCACTCTTTCATATCGTTCATTCGACATGAGAAACAATATTATTGTATAGAGATTGAGTGAAAATGACCCGCCAAAATTATATACTGCTTCAAAAAAAACTGAATTTTATTTCATTTTGATTTTCCATTGTACCACATATAAAATACTATTATTGGGATATTATTTTCATACTGAAAATGTTATAAGTTTGTGGCATTGATCTATTAATCATCGCTATTGTTTGAAATTACATTATTATTATTGTATGGATCTTTATTATGTTAATGGTGTCAATGGAATACTGTATTATATTAAAGTAGTTGATGTGGTATAGTATAAAATCATTAGTTGGATATAAATAAGTTAATAAGACAAATGTTTTTTCTGTATATAGTAATTATATTTAAGTGATATGCTTTAAAAGATAATTTTCAATATATATATAAGAGATTAGAAGAGATTTAATGTTTCAAAAGTAACGCTTTTTAATTTTTATTATTTACAATTTTATTATAATAATAATAACCAATAAAGGAAATTAATATAATAATCTTTGTTCACACGTGGATATAATTGAATAATTCAGTGTTAAGCAAAGGACATGAAAATAGAATTAAGAATGAGCGTAGCTGAGATGAAAATATTTAGATGAATGAGTGGGGTGACAAGCGAAAATAGGATAAGAAATGAATATATAAGAGGAAGCATAGGAATAGTGTCAATTGTGGATGAGATGAGAGAGAATAGACTTAGATGATTTGGTTATATTATAAGAAGAGATTTGGAAACATTAAGAATGGGTATGGTAATGAATGTTGAAGGAAGACTGAAGAAGCGGTTGAATGGAGTATAAAAACTATTGACATGTGTGTGAATGATGTAGGAGATTAGATCAGATGAAAGTTGGAGACCAAGATAGCTGACCCTGAATAGTTGGGAAAAAGGCAAGGAAGAAGATATAATTGAGAAAATGTTTTCATATTTTTGGGTCCTTTTTTATAAATTAATTTATTAATAACTATAACTTATTGGCTTATCTTAATTATCTAGTTTTTCAAATTAGTTATTGATATATGCAACAAAAACAACTGAGTGTTTATGTTAACGGTTTTAAATTTTTCTCCTGGAACAGTATCTCCTGAATGAATTGTTTGAATTTAATACTTAAAAACTGTTTGAGAATGCTTATTTTCCTGATGACAATTTTCAGGTAAAGTTGGTAATATGTTAGTTATAATGAAATACTTCTAATATTTAATTAAACCATCTTTGTCTATTGACAGCAGCTATAATTCCATCTTACTGTTTTTGATAATATTAAGAATTTTCCTAAGCCAATATACATTCTTCATCAAATTTGTTATTCTACATTTTCATTTTCTTTAAAGCTAATCGGTTTTTTTAAGGACGGAGACATTATAAGGAGATCATTAATATTTTATTTATTGTTATATATCCTTTCAATTTTGTATAACCAATGCTTTAAAATCCTCTTATATTTTCACATGGGGTCAGATCAGGAACCTAGGAAAGATGATGGGATCATGGACATTTTTTATCAGACAAAATATTTTGTGTATTAATACGTCTTTATAAAATACCTGATTGACTGTTTGTCCATAAAATACAAATTTATAATGAATAATACCTTAAATATATAAAAAAAACATTCAGCATTGTCTTGACATTTGACCTCAATTGGCAAGTTTATTTTGGCTGAGGGGAAAATTTTGTTTTCCACTTCCTAGCCATAAACTCATGTGTTGTCACCTGTGATAATGTTTTTTATGAAATTATTATCAGCAGAACAATTTATAAGGTCTTGATAAATCATTATACAATTTTCCTTTTTGTTCCGATGTTAATTTTGATGCACATATGTTGTTCTTTAATTTCAAACATATCAAAAATACCAAATGAAATAAATTGATTCTATTTAACCATGTCTAATACTAAACTGAGATAAGATAACGACTGGGTTTTGTTTTAAATATTCACTAATATATGGGGAATACATTATAATTTAAGACATTATCACATATAGATTAACCATAATACCATTTATCCTAGTACTTTTTAAATGGACCTTGTATTATTGTAATATTTATAAATATTTATCCCCCATTTTATGTTATGGTATATTAACAGCTTCAATTATTCTTTATATTTTATTAGATAATTTAAAAATTAACTATGGTAACTTCTGTTCTACCAATATGTCATCACAACCTCCTGGGTCTTTATTATCTTTTTGACTGCATCCTTCATTATTTCTCCCAGCCTGTTTCTAATGCTTAATATCTAAATTTGTATTTTCATATTAAATGCTCCCTCATATTATGTTTTTATTTTTTATCTGTTAAATATTCTTTTGGATCCCCACCTTTTTACCAAGAACATAGTACTCAATTTTTTAGCAATTGCATATGTGTCGCATACATATTGTTCATCATATACAGCTTAATGGACTTCTAATTTTGCCATCACAATATACCTCTTATTATCTATTGTGCACTAAGTTTAACTAAATTGTTCCCTGCAAATTTATAAGATTTAAAAAAATATTCAATGATCCATTTCACCTGAACTTTTATAGTACATCATAAATAAATAAATAATTTTACAAACAGTTCAAATGTAATTCATTGAAAACTGTAAAACAGTTTATTGGACAAATTTTAGTTATTAATAAATTTCATTTATATATATTAAAATTAATTTAACTCATAAAATACTGTATTAATTGTTAAGTATCATACATTTAAACTCAACAATCTTTCGATTGTTTTTAGATTCACAAAATTACTGGATTTGGTCCAGCTCTTTTACAAATAGTCATGACTTCAGATCTTGATATGTCTACAAGACAAGCAGGTAAAATAATTAACAATATAATCTGTATTATACATAAGATATATATGTATTGAATATCTTATGTATTATAAGCTTAAGTTAAATAAAAAATCTATTTATATACTAACCAGCTATTCAAGAATTAAATAGTATATATTATAAGTATAAAATAATATATATTATGTATGTATGCATTAAAAAATACTATAATAGATATATAATGATTAAATCTATTTAAGGTATAGGCACATTAATTCTTAATACCAATTTGATAAAATATAGTTGCTATTTTGGTAGATTAGGCACATATAAAATGTGCATAAACTATACAAGCAAATATTAAGGGTTCACTAGCACATATGCTTCATAAACAGTTATTGTAAATTACTTAAGGACTTAAAACGTTTAAATTAATAAATCTCGATTTAACTAACCTTATTATTTGGTAAAATATGAAAGGTTTTTACTTTGAATATTTATAATATAAAATTATTTTTCTATTGAATTTAAATTGGTATATGAGCAAACATTGGTACTACAATATTGAATATTAGGTATTGCCTATTTCAATTAAAAATTCACTGAACACAAGATAATACTTGTAAATAATCTGGATTCTTTTGTATATTTTTGCTGGTTGATAATTTAAAAAATTCATATAATGTAGATAAACATTTTGAAATTATTGAAAAATTTAATAATATTCCCAAATAGTAATATATTTTAAGAGTTTGACCAATTGTAATGGTAAATGTTACCAACATTTTATTATAATTTTGTTAAATTTTTGTCAATGTTTCACACAAAATATCAAGAGATTAAAAGAATTAATAAAATGATATAACAAAATATAAAACAACTAAACGCTATCTAGATTTAAATTTACTAAAATCTATATGGTTACAAATATAAAAAATACAAATCAATTTTAATAAATTCTTCTTAGAGACAATATTAATTTTTCATTGCAATATAAAAACAATAGTTTGATAAATTTTCTACGAAATATAAATTGTAGTACTATCAGATAATTAGTACATATTTTGTATTTTTTCAAAATCAAGTTTATATAAATTTATGTATGCTGCTGATTAATATCTTAAGAATTTTAAAAAGACAAAATTAATTTTCAATTCCCATTTAATATCATAAATTTATTCTCTTTCAAAAGTTTTACAATTTAAATATTTTATATATACATATTCACTAAATATATTATATATTTTTAAGGTGCTATTTATTTAAAAAATTTAATTTCTCAAAATTGGACATTTCGTGAAGAGGATCCAAATAAATTCCTAATTCATGAACAAGATAAAATAATAATTAGGGATATGATTTTAGATGTTATTGTTCAACTTCCTGAATTATTAAGGTAATAATCTTAATTATTAATTTTTCTACTTTTTAAATTTAAATAATTAATTAATTTCAGAGCACAGTTAACCGTTGGTTTGGTAACGATAATAAAAAGTGATTTTCCTGGACTTTGGCTTAATATAATAGATAAGATTGATATTTATTTAAAAAATGATAATTCATCTTATTGGATAGCTGGTATTATTGGGTTTTCATCTTTGGTAAAAGCTTTTGAATATCAAAAAGCAGATAAAACCCCCATACATGGTGCAGTCAAAATATTGCTTCCTAGTGCATATAATGTTCTGGGTCATTTATCCAGTAGTTCAACAGCTGAAGCTGTTACATTACAAAAAACTATAGTGAAAACTTATTTTAAACTTATACAAGTAAGCATAAATTCTCTATTCTAATGGTGTAAATAGGACATTTTCATTTATTTGACAATCATTTATGTTATCAATTTAACAAATCATTTTGAAATGTATAGTTTACGTTAACTCCTGATCTTATGGAAAGATCCAATTTCACAAAATGGATGGAATTGCTAAGAATGATTTTATGCAATCCATTACCAGAAGAAGCTAATCATTGTGATGTAAGTGAAAGAGATCAATTACCCTGGTGGAAAGTTAAAAAGTGGACATTACATACCATGTTTAGAGTTTTTGAAAGGTATACATAAAAAATACTATAATATAAAATTAAATATGTATTCCTTTTCTTCAAGATTACTTTTATTGATTTTAGGTATGGATGTCCAGGAACTGTTAGTCAAGAATACCGGTCATTCGCCACATTTTATGTTAAAACTTTTTGTGCTGGAATTATAGATATTATTTTGAGAATTTTAGATCAATTTCGAAATAAAGTTTATATTCCTCCTAGAATCATGCAAATGGGTTTAAATTATCTAAATCAATGGTAACTAATTAAGTATACTAAATTAATAAAATTATCATTACTTATTAATATTCAATTATTTATCATTGAAATATTTTGTAATTTCAGTATTACTATTTCACTTACATGGAAATTAATTAAACCACATTTGGCTGCTATTATTCAAGATATAATATTTCCCCTTATGTGTCATTCAGAAGCAGATCAAGAATTATGGGAATCTGATCCACATGAATATATTTCTACAAAATTTGGTAAACATATATTATAAATCTAATTAAATTATTTCATAAATTCTTCAAACTATTTTTTAATAGATATATTTGAAGACCTTATATCTCCTGTAATGGCAGCACAAACTATGTTACATTCTTCATGTAAAAAACGCAAGGATATATTACCCAAAGCTGTTCAATTCATTGTTGGTGTTATAACTTCTAATGATGCTACACCATCTCAAAAGGACGGTGCTCTTCATATGGTATTTGCAATATTTATGCTTATTAAGTTATAACATTATTTTAAATTATGCTATAATTTTTGTTTCTTAGCTAGGATCATTAGCCGATGTAATATTTAAAAAAGAAATGTATAAAAATCAAGTAAGTGGTATGCTGTATCAACATGTATTCCCAGTTTTTCAAAGTCCACATGGACATTTAAGAGCTAGAGTATGTATATCATTTTTTGTAATCGAATATTTGTTTGAACAATTTTCTATTTTATTAGGCTTGTTGGTTTATAACACATATATGTGATATTAAAATACATAATAAAAATGTTTGGAATGATTTAACGTCACTTTGTTGTAATGCATTATTAAATGATAAAGAACTTCCTGTTAAAGTTCAAGCTGCATTAGCTATCCAAGCATTATTAATAGCTGAAGATGGAGTCGAACCCCTTTTAGAACCTCAAGTAAACTATATATTCTAGCATACAATTTAATATTTTATTTTATTTTAACGTGATATTTAATTTATACATTTTTCACAGATAAAAGAAATTATGCTAGAACTTCTAAATATATTGAAAGAAACTGAGAATGATGATATTACTAATGTTGTACAAAAAGTTATTGCAATTTATTATGACAAGCTTGCACCTATTATGTATGAAATCTGTCAGAATTTGGTTGGTATTTTGACTAATAAATATTTATTAATGAGATTGAACAGAATTTTCAGATTTTGTTAATATCCTAAATAAATTTTGTATTTTTTATCATGATTAGTAGTGTTACGCAAATGGATGATTTTTTAACAATTTTCATTTATGATAATTATTTCAAAAAGGGTATGTAGGTACTTCGTTAATAATTTTTATCTTCGTTTGCTTATAATTTATAATTTTTCATCAATATCTTAGCCAAAAATTTAATATATGAATTGTAAACTAAACTGTTCGTTAAAATGTTTTAAAAATCTAATGCAATTTGGATATAATATGTATTTATTATTTTAATTACAATACTTCAACAGTAATTATAATTAAAGTCTATAACCTAGATATCATTCTAATAATACCATTAATAGTATGTTATGTATGTTTTAATTATTGACAATTATTGGAAGGTACAAAAAAATACATTTTACCATAAAAAAGGGAAAATTACAAAAATAGTTTAAAATGATGTTTTAAATTTGTATTATTTGATATTAAAATAGTTTAAAAATGTTAAACTACCTACATTTAATAAAAGATAAAATTGTTTTATATAGGTAAAAACCTTCCTTCAAGTTTTGAAGTCTGAAGATATGAATGACAAAAAAGAAATTACTGGTATGAGTATTCTAAGTTGTATAGAAACTTTACTGAGTGTGAATGATGAACAGCCCTTAACTTTAGCAGCCCTTGAACCAATTGTTTTGGAAGTTGTTATACAAATATTTACTACACCTGAGTCTGGTAAATAATCAATAACATATGTCATTAAGTTTGATTTTTTAAACTGTTTATATTTTAGAATACTATGAAGAAGCCTTAAATTTGATATCTGACTTAACCAACCTACAATTGTCACCAACCATGTGGGGTATCCTGGAATTAATGTTTCGAGTATATTATTAAATTCATAATAAATACTTTAATGTTTTTTTTTTTTAATATTTATTTCATATTTAGATTTTTCAAAATGATGGGGCTGATTATTTCGTTGATATGATGCCTTGTCTTCACAACTTTGTTACTATTGGAACGGAAACATTAATTACAAATTATAATTATATGTTAATTATATTCGAAATGTGTAAAACTGTATGTATATTAAAATTATTTTGTTCTTAGGGTTATTTTATTCATTTAAATATTGTTTTAGGTTTTGAATTTAGATACTGGTGAAGAAGCTGAAGTTCACGCAGCAAAATTATTAGAGGTTATAATATTACAGTGTAAAGGCCGAATCGATCAAGTAATTTATGAGTTTATAGTAATTATAGGTTAAATTAATCATATTTTATATATTTTTAGTGCATACCATCTATTGTTGAAGTAGTTTTGCAAAGACTGATTAGAGAAATAAAGTCATCCGAATTACGAGCAATGTGCCTCCAAGTGATTATAGCTGCTATTTATTACAATCCACAATTAGTATTTCAAACATTAGATACTATGTCGGTGTCTATGTCATCAACTGAACCAATTTCTGTTCATTTTATCCGACAATGGTTACAGGATACAGATTGTTTTTTTGGGTTAGTTTATAACTTAGAAAAAATAATTATGTTACTAAGATGTTTTTATTTATTAGTATTCATGATCGTAAACTATGTGTCTTGGGTTTACTAACATTAATATCATTGTCACCAAATCGACCTATTGCTGTTAATCAACATGCTAATCAAATTGTGCCATCAATGCTCATGTTATTTGAGGGTCTAAACCGAGCATACAATAGTAAGCATTACATTAATTTTTTCCTTTTATTGTATAACATTTAATTGTAATGTGAAATTTCTCATAACTTAGGTAAAGATATTATAGACAATGAACCTAGTAATAATACTAGTGTTGATGATGAAGATACAGATACTGAAAATGGTAAGTTATATTGAAATATTTTTATTGTAACATTAATTTATGTTTTTTTAATAGAATTGGGCTCTGATGAAGATGAAATTGATAATTCAACATTTGTTAACTCTGATGAATATGGCAAATCTATATTTATCAATAACGTATGTAATTTATTTAGTTATATATATAAATTGTAAAATTACATTTTGAAATGTATTTGTTACTATAGGATATTGACAACACCGAGGAAGACAGCGATAGTGAAAATGATGAAGATTATGAACCTCCTGAAGAAACATTGCTTGAAGTATATACAACACCACTAGACGCAGATGATGTTAATGATGAATCACCTGATGTATATATTTTATTCAAAAGTGTATTGTTAAGTATTCAACAAAATGACCCTGCTTGGTATTTGGCACTCACTAACCATTTGAACAGTGAACAACAAAGATCTATCAATGAAATATTAATTTTAGCTGATCAGCGACGCGCTGATGTTGAAAACAAAAAAAAAGAAAAATTATCAGGTATTGTGTAATACTTTTTTAATTAATAAATTATGAATTAGATTGATGTTTAATAATATAATTTTAAATAATTCTATACATAATATTTATGTAAATCCAATGGTAAACATGAAATTATAATTATAACAAAACATCCTTAAACTTAAATGGCTGTATTAAATAAATGAGATACATTTATTATTATTAATATGCTTTAACATTTTTTTTGTTTAGTGAACACTGTTAGAATATTATTTATATTACGATTGAAATTCTTATTCTTAATATCCTAAATAATAAAGTGCTTAAATAAATCTTTATTATTTATAGAAAAATAATTGCCTATATTTTATATGTATTTCATTTATATATAAAATTTTGTGTGGATTTTGTTTCAGGTTTTAAATTTGACCAAGCAACAGTTCCGACTACATTTAGTTTTAGTAACAATGGTAACTCGCCATTTGCGTTTGGCCGGTAACCAGACAATTATTATACTATAAAAATAATTTTTGCTTTTACTATTCATTATTGTTGTATGTCCAAACTATATACAAAATCATTTAAACCAATTAAACGCATGTTGTTATCATAATTTTAAAAGAAAATGTATTAATATCAATCATATTTAATTCTCATATTATTTCTAGTGGTTAAAAATAAAAAAAACCAAGGCATTGTATGTTATATTAATGTAAAAATGTGATTATTAATTAGAATTATTTTTATCAACTCGAAGAACATGTTTAGAGACAAAAAAGAATATTATGATTACAGAATTACATTATTTATTTCATACAAAATTTGTATGAAAAGATCAATCCTTAATAGCATTAATGTAATTGCCACGTTGTCCAAGTAGAACGACATCTTTTATTGTTATTTTAAGCATTTATCAAAATATATATTTCCAATAAGTCCACCTCGCATTGCTTTTTGTACATTTATGTCAAACAATCTTTTATTGTTTTGCAAAACATCTGCAGCTTCTTTGTTCAGGGGATCTTCTGGATTAGGTTCCTGTTGACATAATTTTTTTTTACTTACATTTAACATATTGTTTGAGAGGTAAAAGTTTACCAGAAATAAATACTGCAGGCCATAAATTACACTATTAATAGTCAATACTGGCTTCCAATCCTCACGTAGAATATTTAGGCATACATTGCCTTCAAGATCTATATTTGGATGATAGACCATTGTTTCACATTTTACTTTTGGTGGTTCATGTGGATAGTTAAATCCCACTTTGAAACTAAAATTGAATTTTCCTCCTTTGTAAGAACCCTTGGTGAAGTAAGAATTAAGTTTTATTAAAACTAAAATCAGTATAATAAATTATACACTCACTTCATCAGGGCAAATTGTTAATTTAAAATTTAATAAATCGTCTGGATCAGGAAATTCAGTAGTACACGTTTTCGGTAAAGTAAGTTCATTTAAATCTAAACAAAAAATTAATTCTTAATCGAATATATCTAAATATGAATATAATTTTAGTATTTTTTTTAAAAATTCAAATATGATTTTTGGTAGCTAAAAAAATAAGTATAAATACACATAATTTAATCTCTTGCTTTTCATTTTATAAACCAGAATAGATCTTTGGGCCTACCAGCTATCCTTGTCATTTTGTTTATTATCTATCTACCACCTCCTTGGTCTTATTCCATTTACTTCTACATTAGTTTTTGTGACAACTCTCCTCATAATATGACTAAAACACCTCGGACTATTTTCATAACTGAAACTTATCTATACTTCTCTTTATATACTTATTTCTTAAAATTTAATTTCATTATTCTTACAACAAATAACAGTTATTGTTAAAATGTTTAAATCTATGTATAAAAATTACTAATAATAATAGTACTTAACTATTTAATAGTATTTATTTAGTACATTTTACTAAAAGAACGTAAAAATAATGAAAGAAATTAGGAATAATAAATAACTAAATATATTTTAATACATAAAATAATACCTGTAAAATATATTAAGAAATTAATGCTTTCAAAAATGTAATTATATACAATAACTTTATTAAATGCAACCAAATGACTATTAAATTAATTTATTTGTAAATTTTGTTTTTCAATTAAAGCTTTTTCTACAATTTGATATTTTAGTATTCTATAAATTTTTATTGTGTATTTGTTTTATTTCAACTAAAAAATACTAAAAACGTTATAACTAAAATTTATATATGGAACTTCAACGTAATTTTATAATCAAATTCTAAATATTTTAAATTTAATATGTATAATAAACGGAATAAAATAGACTATTAAATTACATAAACAACTAACATTTTTACTTTGAATTGATAATTAAAATTGACTAATTTTCTTTGTGCACATTAAAATACATCATTTTTACTCTACTCTAAACTTTACTCTCTTAATGAAATATAAGTTGTTAAATTATGTATGCCTAATCCAGTTATTTGAACATTAGTTTCTAACATAAAATTTTAACTACTTTTTATACGTTTTATTCCACATTTTAAAACAAAAATTGAATTCAAATTCAATAAATCTAGGTTCGGATGATTTAAATTATTTTTGATATAACGCTAAACAAGGTTAAACATCCACTATTAATATTATTAATATTTAAATAATTATCTTAAAAATAACATCCAGAAAAATAATTTTTAAAAATATTTTAAAACTTACCCTTTGTTATTCTAAGATGAGCAGCAGATGCTTTCTTTTGATTTCCTGCCTTTGGAGATTCTCCATCTTTTTTGTGTTGTTTTAAAGAATATAATTTAATCATAGTTAATGTATTTATGTAAATTGTAATACTAGATGATTAATTATTTATAGCTGGTGGATTTGACTAGCTCAGACGAGACTCCAAATTTAGTACTAAATTAAAATTATTTAAAGAGATTTAATTATATAATATTCTTCCAAAAACTATAGTAACTATTACAAATATTGAAGAAAGTTAGAATATTTAAATGATAATGAGGCCCTTATCTTTAATTCAACAAAAGAAAACCGCAGCGCTATCTATGAGTATTATGTATAAGTTTTTTCCCTACTTTTATTCTACTATTTAAATAAATTATTTACGTGCCATAAATGTTATTTACAAGGTGTGTTGGTATTTTATTTATTTTATTATCAAAAAATGAGAAAATTTCATTTTCCCCATAAAATTATATGAGTAGTAATGGTGACACTGATGGACCATATTTTTTTGATAATATCCCAAATTACAAATTTATAAACATGTGTACATCAATATATTAATATGGAGTTTGAACATTTCACGTGAAACTAAAAGTCACATGTTTCACTAATTATGTGTATTTATTTGGACTATAAGTAACGTAGTTGTTTTCGTGTAAGTATCTTAAACGTTATTTTGTAAACAATTAGGAATAGAAAGTTTTTAATTATTGACTGTGATAGCTTATTTTTATTAATCATTTTTCTTCTGAACTCTAGAACAGCTTTTGACAAATAAATTTAAACTATCTTAAACTTAATGACTTATTAATATTGCCTATTTTATATATTTCATGGTATTGGTTTTGGGTATAGAGCCTAGTATCTCAATAGATTATCTCATAGTGCTAATTTGATATTAAATTAAACCTCTATATCCTTTTTATCGATTAATTTGGTATTTATCATTTGTCACTTGTATTATTTTTTTATTATATCAAATTTACTATTGTTCTTATACGTTCTGATATATCCAACAATTAAACGTATTTTCTTTTATTTGACTAAACTACATACATATTTTTAGATTAACACATTCAAAATTTTATAACTTTATATATTTCATTTTTCTAAATATGTTTGTAAGAATTATTGTCTAATATCTAATTAATAATTTCATTACTGTAAATTCGTAATATATTTATCAATAAAATCTAACTTATGTTAGTAACAACGAATATAAAGATACATTTAGGTTAAATAAAACCTTGTTTTTCAATTATATTGATAATAAAGATTAAATTAAATTTAAACATTTTTCATACATGTATTTAATAAATAATATTATATGTAAACGATAATGGTATAATTATTGCTGGTCCATTGATTTAATATACTCGAAAATGTGAAACCTACTAAGTGATTGAGAATAAGTAAGCACTACCATTGATTATGTTTCAAATTAAATTATGATTGGGTAAAATTATTAGAACACTTTCATCAAAGAACTTAAATTTGTTCTATACCTGTATAATATTATATAACTGTACAAATAAACTACTACTTTATCAATATAATTATACTATAGACTACAAATAACTCAAAGAATTTAGCTATTTAAAATTATCATCAAGGCGAATATTTTAATTTTGGAATAAGAATTATTTATAAATAATAGAAACCATTCATTTTATATTACATTTATAGTAAATTTTAATAATTGAAATATTTTTAAAATTTTTGTAATTCGTCATCATCATCATTTCCTTTGCTTTTATCCCATCTATTGGGGTCAGCCACCTTCGTCTTAAATCTCTGTTTAGCCTGATCTTCCACGCATATACCAACAATCCTCATGTCCTCCTCAATTGTATTCAATCGCTTCTTTAGTATTCCCTTCCTCTTCTTCCTTCTACATTCAATTCCATAACTGTTCTTACTGCTTCCAAATCTTCTCTCCTCATAACATGCCCAAACTATCTAAGTATATTCTCCCTCATTTTATCCATAATCGCCACTACTCCTATGCTTCCTCTCATATATTCATTAAAATTTTTATAATTCATATAGGTGTTAATTTATGCTTATATTTATAAACTCAAATATACAATAATAAGATCAATATATATTTTGTTTTGCTTAGTTTAAAATTGTATCTCATACATTAATGATATTTGATATATTTATGTATTTTGTATATGAATATATTTATACGATTAATTTCGAAACAATATAATTGTATTAAATACTTATTTTATTTAATAGATATTTTCTTTATATTAATTCCGTTTATTTTTGTATTTCAGATGTGTTTTGCCCTATTTGTTTTCCCAGTATTATCATTTTATTCAAATTTTTTAAAGATTAAAATTTGTAAGTAGTTAAACTAATCTAGTAATATAAAACAGTTTTATTGGTTTGTAAATATGGCGTCTACGTCTCTTGCTAAGCAGTTACAAAAATTAAGTGCTCCTCAAACATCAATACTGAGCTTTGGTCACAAAAAAACATCACTTCTCATTCAACCACAAGATATAGGAAATCATGACTTGTCAGCATTCTTTGAAGTTGGTGTGAAAGGTTTAAAGGAACTAATTGATATTAATCAAAAATTTATTAAATTTGAATCAACATTATTTAGTCATTCCTGGCAAACTAAACAAAGAGCAATTTTGAGTCCATCTCAGAATAAAAACATTGATAGATTAATTGAGGAGTTTTTGTGTTTGTTATCTCCTTACTTTAATTCAAAACCCGCATTATATACCCTTGAATGGCTAGTACATCGATTTAATATTGAACAATATAATACTGATATATTACTTGGTTATACTTTACCATATGTTTCAACACAAGTATTTACAAGATTAATTCAAGTAATTCCCCTTAAAAATAACTCGGAGGTTGCCAAAAACTGGTGGTGGCTTACCCGATCAAAAAAAACTGGTGTTCAAATTAATGAAAAAAGTTTTATTGCAGAAGCCATTAATGATACAAGATTGTTAAAACTCGTATGTTCACTTACAATTAAAGTGATTGAAGAACATAAGAATAATGATGAATTAGTTACAATTTGGACTAATTTTTATGCAAAACTTTTAGTTGCTGCTTTTTCATCATCTTCTATTTCCAAAAATAATTTAATATCAATATTTCTCTCGTCAATAATTGCTGGGCTTGAATCTGACTCCAGATCATTTACAGTTTCTTCTCTAATAATTATTGGTGTTATGTCTAAGTATATAACATATACTGAGAAATTACGATCAAATCTAGTGAAAAAAATTATATTTGTTAAACATGAAGAACTATATTATAATTGTATTTTATTATTAAGTATAATTTATAAATCAACAAAAAAATCATCAGATGTTAAAATTCCCAATTCTTGTATTAAATACATGGCCCAACATTCTGATTTGCAAATTGATGCTTTTAAAAAAGTTTTGAAATATGACAAGAGCATATTTTATTTATTAACAATACGTGATAGCATAATACTTTCACAAAAAGAAAAATATATTTCTTCGTTTGCCTTTAATTTAATAAGTTTAATTGATTTAAAAGATGATGACTATACAATTGAATTAATAAAACTAATAATGGACTGTACTATTGATGAGCCTTGGTTTATAGAAATAGCTAAAAATGTTAAACACAAATATAAAAAATCATGGAAGATTTCGATGAAGTTGTTACAAAATTCACAAATTACAGAAAATAATAAAGTTATTAGTAATTTAAATGACTATGATGTTATATCTAATGATGAAAAAACAATGGATGAAAATGTAGTTATTGAAAAACTTGAAAATAATAAAATGGAAATTGAAGGTAGTATACCTGTTAAGAAGTGTGTAAGTGATGATGAGTATATTCAAATATATTGTGAAAATGTATGGTTTGAAAACATAAAAATAACACAACTTTGTAACGGTTTAAACTCTCTTATTGATAAAAATGTTCCCTTTTTAATATCATTAAATTCTGATAACATCATAATTCCAACATTATTATGTTTATTGGCAACTAATGACCATTATGCTCGAAGAAAAGTAATAACTTGTTTAAAAAAATTAAACAAAAATTACAAAGATACAAATTCTTTATCTTATTTGTGGTTAATAAAAAATATTCTTCTTAAACGACAAGATATTCTGGTAGATAGTGATCAAATTCGTCTTATTTTATTGATAATATTACAAACTGACGACATTAATGCTAAAAAAACATTGCATATTCTGTTCAAAACGGCCTGTAATTTTGATGTATCTTCTACATTACGCCTTAAAATGTTTGATGTTTTATCAGGACTTAATTCATTATATGTGTGTAAAAGTGTTATATCCCATGGTCTAAAATTATTAAAAAAGACAGAAATTGATGTAGCTGAATCACATATTTTAAAATTTGCTCTTAACAAACTCCATCCTTGTGTCATAGATTGGAATAATATATGGCCCATATGTAAAAAATATTTAAAAAAAACTACTCCTGTATTAAATTTTGGCAATGGAAAAATGGTTTGTCCAGTAACAGTTTTTGTTCAAACCTTAACAACAGAAATGTTTAACACAATGTCTGATGATTTGAAATTAGATTTAATAAAAACTTTACTTAATTTACAAGCAAAAGTTGAAGACAATGATATTATAGATTCCATTAAAAGTTTTATTCATGAAGTTAGTTTTGACAGTGTAATGTTCATTTCACACCTTGAAAAAATGTACGATGATTTGCCAAGTAGTGTCAGATGGAAAAATGGAATTGCTTTATTGGAATTAATTCAAAACAAAAACAGTTTAGAGAATGTCACCCAGTTGGCTCCAGTTCTATTTCATATACTGAAGAAATGTTTAGAATTTGAAGATCAGTCAAGTTTATTAGAATACACCAAACAATTATGTTTAAGTTGTATATTAAATTGTTGTACAATGACTAAAAGTAGTTTAGAAAAAACCAAAATTTCTGAACATCTTAACCTTGAATTAATAGTCTCAACTATGCGTTTATCTCTTAATCAACAAACTCAATATCATGCTTTAATTTTGTTGTCGAATTGTGCTCAGATGGTTCCAGACCAGATTATTTTACATGTTATGACTATATTCACATTTATGGGAAATTCTGTTATGCGTCAAGATGATGAATATACATTTAAAATTACTTGTCAGGTGTTAAATACCATAATTCCAATTTTGTTAAAAGAAGGCCAAACTGTAACTAGGAAAGCGTTATCTGTATTTGCCCGTAGTATTTTGGATATACCTGAACATAGACGAGGAACTTTATTAAGATATCTTGTTCAAGCCTTAAATACCGACAGTTATTTATGGGAACTAATTGTTCTTGTACACAAGGAATATATATCTGGTACAATAGATACGAAAAATAAAGTTTCTAGTAATACTATTTGTTTAGATATCTGTGCAGAGTGCCCAATAAATATCTTACTTGATACTTTCAATAGTATATTAAATTACTGTAAATTTTTAGAACTTAAAATAGGGGAAACAGATCAAGCAACTTTAATTGATATTTCAAACTATTCAGCAAACAAATTGTATAAATTAAAATATTGTTTGGTATCGTTTTTGACTAACCTATTATCATCATACACATTTGTATCTAAGGTTATGTATTGTACATCGAACGATACATTAAAAGAAGGATTCACTGAAGTCATAAAAAATACTTTATGGTTTGTTCAGCATCAGGATAATAATAATTGTTCGAAGAATGTTATGCCTATAAAATATTACAGTATTTTGGATAAAGTCAACGCTTTGCTCCCAATAGATATATTTGTTGAAGCTATAAATTACATATTGACATATATTGATCTAAAGTCTACACAACATAGAACTATGGATTTATTGAACAAAAGATTATTGGAATCTAAGTCATTAACCCAAGAACAAACTTTAAAATTACTTAGACCTTTGTCAGAAATAGCTAATATGTCTAGCCTTAATACAAAAGAGAATTTGAATGTTAAACAAACTTCACTTATTTCCATTACACTTGTTACTAAATGTTCAAATATTAACGAAAATGTAGATGTATTCAATGGAATTCTTCAGAAAGTTACAAAATCTGTACAAGATGTATCAGTTGGTCCACTACTTGGAACATTTGTACTATGTATTGCAGAATTAGTTTCTAGTTTAAAAACTAAAGCTATTTCAAGCTTTTCGTTGATAATACCTACAGTTATTTCTGTTCTACATAAACTAAACAATACTAATGTTATAACTGATGGAGCTTTATTACCAAGCATATTGACAGGTTTACTAAGAATAATATCAGAACTTAAAAATTTTTTAAGTCCTTATTTAGTATCTGTAATATATGAATTAGCTTTATTATCAGCTACATGTGATGATAGTTCAGCAGATGAAAATGATAATTACAAATCTATAATAAGAACCAAATTTCAGCAATTGGGTAAAAAATTATCTGAAATACCAGGAAGAATTTTAGAACCTGCGTTGAGTAATACTTTAATAGAAATTGTTAAAAAGCTAAAGTTTACAGCATTTCAATATGTGTTAAACATTGCAAAAAATAGTTTTATAAATGTTATGACTGAAGAATTTACATCATTTCTGTTAAAATCTTTGGATTTTTGTTGTTTTACTCATGAATCCAAAAATGTAGAAACACAAATGGTTGAGAGTTCAGTAATATCTACAATAAGTGAAGTGTCATTAAAATGTTCCGAATCAACATTTCGTACATTTTACCATAAGTTGCATGAATGGAAAAATGGCACAAATAATGATGTTCGTATATTAATCTATTTTAAGCTACTAAATAACCTATCAAATGAACTTAAAGGTTTATATCTTTTATTTGCTGGAAATTTAATACCTACTGCTAAATCTATTTTGACACAATGCAAATCCAACACTTTAAAAGAAAAATCATTGTTAATACAATCAATAGTATCAACACTTTCCAATGTGTTCAAATATGATACAATCAATTTTACTACAAAAGAACGTTTTGAAATAATTATGAATCCACTAGTTGACCTTTTAGAAGCAGTAGACTTAGAAGACTACACCAATATATGTCAAAATTATGTAATACCTTGTATATCAAATTTAATAGCTGCTGTAACAGATGACACATTATGGAAAGATATCAATTGCCAGATAATGCTTAAAGCTAGACATCGATTGCCTGAAATTCGATCAATATGCATTGATACTACATTAGCTGTAGCAGAGAGATTAGGAGAAAATTTCTTACCATTATTACCTGATTCAATACCATTTTTAGCTGAATTGATGGAAGATGAACAAGAAGATATTGAACAAAAAACTCGCAAAGCTATTCAACAAATGGAAAAATATGTCAATGAACCTATTGAAAGTTATTTTTGTTAAATAATAGCCAGTTTGAATTGTATTTTGTATCTGGTAATTTTATCTATGAAAAAATTGATGTATCGATATTAAAAATGTTTTGTATTTATTTAATAATATCTTAATTATTTTATAATAATTTCAATTGATCATTTTATTTTTTAAATAAAATGATTTACATTAATTATCAAAGATATGTACTAGTATCTGTCTTTGTGCTGTTTGTTTATTTATAAATTAAATAAAAAATATTTTGAATCCTTAATCTAAATAATTTGTCATTATATTTTGTAGTGATGTATTTATTATTTAATATACCACAAAAAGTGTAAGATTTTTAAATTAGTAAATACAACAAAACTTTGTTATAAAGCTTTGTAGGGTTTTTTCTTCTTTTTCTAGGTAAAAATTACATTGTTACTGACTCGTGTTTGTTTGAAGAATAGTTATGAACGATCCAACTCGGAAGAGATTAGCAGATATTTTCATTAAAATTAATAACCTAAAAAATTCTGTTTTTAAGAAATCATGTTGCCATAACCAAAAATAAAAATGTTAACTTGGGCTGTCAAAATAAAATATTGTATAAATACAAATTGGTAAATATACTTCATTTATATATATGTACATAGATATTTATACATCAATTAAGCGTTAAAATAAATATTATTTCTTTATTATTATTATTACTCTTCTTCTTTGGGCCCTATAAGAGCGTTTTAACAAAGTTTAATTGTATATTAAAAAGAAAAAAAATATTAAACGGATATATTAAAAATGTATGTACAATTAGTAGTATAGTATCTGCTTAAAACAGAATCAGTTCTGTAGATTTCTACAATTTAAATTAAAAGACCATGTGAAGTTGAACTTAGATGGGAATGAGTTCATGTGTGTCACTCGCATTCAGTTTTTTAGAATATTTCCAATTATTTTGAATTTTAAGGTAATATTGAATAATTACTTTTAAAAAACTATTTAGTATTCTCTTAATTTCCTTAAAATTTGAAATATTTAAAAAATACATAGAGTATTGGAAATTGAACACTGAATAATGTTTTAATAAATAATCTAAAGGTATCCTAGGTTCAAAAGTTGAATATGAAAATCGCTAATTATAATATGTTTAGTAGTTCAAATTTGTGATATACAGATATATAATACCCGTGTCAACTTCACCCATTTTTTTTTTATAATTAGCTTGATTATTTAAACAGTGATGAATATATATATATATATATAAATTATTAATAATACCTACAACGCAACTGCTTAGTATTAAACAATCGTTGAAATTTTATTTACTTTCAATGAGGTTTCAGTTTGAAGGGAAAGAAAGTAAGTATATTTCGTATAAAATAATAAAGTAACGAAAATGCCCTCATTCCTAATAAAAAGTAGCTATTTAGAGAATCCATTAAGAAAGTTCTTGCTATTTATTAATGTTACACTTAAAACCATAAACATATAATATCCATATACCTTCAAACTTTAAATGTAAACTAAATATAAATGTTACATGAGGTAAAATGTAATTAACTTATTACTTGGAAGTTATAGCATAAGTACAAACAAATTTTTCTGCACTTAATACTTATAAGTTATCTTTATTATATTTACGTACTAAATATTTATCATAAAAGTAATAGGATTTTTATTGCAGTTTTCATATAAAAAATGTAACTCAAATACGAAAACTGCACGTTTAACAAATTGTGATAAAATAAAGATAGCGTGCTGAGATGAGTGGTATAGTGAGGTATGAATGCTGTAGATTTTGATTCAGGTAAGTTACAGCAATTTTAGAGTTACAATATTGAAATTCGTGTTACACTGAAACTTAACTTAAAACTTCCCTTACCTCGTCACCACCTGTCATCCACTCCTCGTTTCATTTACTTATTCTTTTTCATCAAACTCATACTTTATAATTTTCTCTTCTATTAATCTTTAATACCTTTACTTCCAGAGGTATTATTCACACATCAAGTTTTTGATTAATTTCCTCTTTATTTTCTCCTACCAACACTATATTGTCCAATTCATAACATAACTATAACTAAATTAACATAATCAAGTGTTGAGTAAAGTATTATAACTAAGGCTTTTATGTATATACAACCAAAATAATTATACAGTGAACCCCCAGTAAACCATCGCCACCTGTAATCTGACATGCCTGTCACTGGTGATTGTCCGTAAAAATAGTGTGATTTTTAGTTCAAATAGAATCTTTAATTTCTAATTTGTCAGGTTACATGATACTCTTTTTCAAAAAATTTGGTGGTCTTGGGTAGTATTTTATAATCTGACAAATTTGATAGTCTGGCACCACCCTACAAAACGTTTGTCAAATTACTAAGGATCCACTGTATTATTTACAACGAAATAGTAAAAGTAAGTTTAAATACAAGTATAAATAACCTTTTTTTTTATTATATTACCGGCAATACACTCACTGGCCTGGAAAGCCTGAAGGCAGTACTTCGGACCAGTATAAATAACCTAAAGAAAATGTTTATTATTTATAATATTGATGTAACAAGTGAAATTAATTAATTCCACTCAATAAAATTTTTAACACAAAAAAATTGAAACCAGTAATCTCTAGTCATATAAGAATCTAATGTGAAAGTACTTTGTATTTCAATTTCTGAACGTCAGCATTTAAAACATTAAATTGTATTATATTTATTATTAGATATAATACTGAAACTTTTAAAATTTTCAAAATTCTATATTTAGCCAAAAATTGATTAAAACCTTTTTTACTTGTATGTATAAATAAAATAAAAATGAATAACTAGTAATGATTTTTAACGTTTTTTACTATTTTTGATATTACAAAATAACCTAAATTCAATTATTAATGCGTTTTATTTTGAAGCAGTTTTAATTCAATGTAAAAAAGTATAGATATTTTTAATAATGTAGATAATTTTAAAATATGGCATCTATAAAAATGTACAACTAAAATTAATTAATTTTGTTATATTTTCCTTATTTAAACTTTAACAACATATTATTATAAAATATAAAAAACAATGTATGAAATATTAAATAAAATGTAATTGAAACTTAAAATTACTTCTTATAAAAAATTTATTAATTACATTGAACATTGGACGGGTTTCTAAATATTATAGGATTGTTTTTCTAATATTGTATACATATAAGATACAGACAGATAAATATAAAAAAATTATTTTATATAGATACAAATTATTTTCATTCGTATTTGTATCAGGTAACTTATTAAAATATAAAAAATTAACAAACTATAATATATATTTATAAATATATAAAAATACATAAAGAATAATAAAAACTCGGTTATTAATTATTATAATAATTATGTGAAACTTAATGAGGACTGTATTCAATAAAATAATGTACATAAATCTTTAAACAATAACAATATTTTAAATTCAACTTAATAAATAAATATATATTCAAGTACAATTAATCTGTTTAGTCAAAATTGATATTAATTTTATTATGGTTTATAAGTTTCAACGCTACTTGTAATTTGTAACTAAAACGTAAATTACTTTAAAATAATTTATTAGCCATAAAGAAGTAATTACCTAAAATTAAATTATAAAACCACTTAAATATATTTATTATGTTAGCTCATATTTACTTTTCCAATTGTAATTAAATAACATACATTACTTTTAACAAATTATTACAACTAAAATAAAGACAATTAAATAAAATTAAAAAAAATATATAGTTTGATAAATAATAAACTTGTCAAATTAATTAATTAAAATGCAAAATAATATTGATTAACTATTTTGGTACATTTATAAATACAAAATTGTTTCATTAAAATCATAAATGAAACAAATTTCTTAAATAAGTAAAATTTACTAGGTAATAAAAAAAATTACTACCCACTTTTGTATAATAAAATAGGATAATATGTTAACCTTTGGTCATATGTAGCAATGTTGAAAATTTGTTGGAGTTATGTGGATGTAACACCTCTTCTAGCAACAAGTAAATTTAATATTTTATTCTTCTTAATATAATCAACAGCTTTTTTATGGGTTACCATTGTAAAATCATATCCATTACACTAAAAGACAATGATAGTATAAATTATTTTAATCAACTAATAGGAATTTAGGAAGCCATTGTGTAAAATACTTGTAATATTTTATCGTGTATTCGTAATCCAGATTTTGATGCAGGACTTCCATCATGCACTTCAGTTACATAAATTCCCTTTTACAATATAGGTAATATAATTAATAGAAATATCAATATTAATTAACCTACAAATTCTTACATTATCTGTATATCCCTGGGGACTTTTTCTAAAATCTTGATCAATACCTCCACCAATTTTAAACCCACATTTTAATAATTCTCGACCATCGGTATCAATTGCTGATTCTTTGGTTAAAGTAATCGGTATCTAAAATAGTAGATATATTATATTAAATTAAAATATAAATATATAACACGTTGAATTTAATTGTATACTTACACTGAGGCATTCCATGGCTGTGCCAGGTTGGTGAGTAAATGCCATTTTTGCGCACATTTTGAAGTTGTTTTTGGTATACAGTGTTCAGGAAAACTAAAGAGGCAAAACGTTTCGAACGCTAAAATTAAGTTTTGGTAATTTCGTAGACACGTCGAAACTGAAATACAACCAAAACAGCATAAGAAATTTACTACCAAGTACAAACTACTACCTAATATAATTGTACACCATTATCAGCAAACGGTAACTCACAGATTGTTAAATATATCACGATGACGTCATTTGGATACTAAATCTTATCAATTATTACAGTAAACATTTATGGTTTTCATTTCTTCCTACATTATTATTCCGTGATTCTTTAATATATAAAAATATGCTATATTTCTATCGATTTTTGTATTTGTATACATACACACACATTACATTTACTACCTGAGGTATCACTTATGATTTATTGTAAAACTGAATTTTCATTCGTTAATCGATTTTTAATCTGTATTACTTAATCACAGATTTATATTTAATTATATATCATTTACAACGAGAGCAAACCTTCAATACATAACATTTCATCCAATTTTCTGTTCGTAATAAACAAGTTACCATAAATTTAGAAATTAAATATTCCATCGATTTTAAGAAAAAAATGGTAATTATCGACATAAACGAAAATATGTAGAAATGTGAGTAATACTGATATATAAGTGTAGGAGTAACTGAATAATATATATACTTAAAATAAAAGTAAATACCTTATTTTAATTTTAAATCTAGTCTGTTTCTTTTCAAAATTATGAGTTGATTACCGGATCAATAGTTAAAATTTTTATTGTTATTCGAATTGTATAAAACCCAATGAAAAATTATTTCTAATTAATTAAATTAGGTATAATGTTCTTTATACAATTTTAAAATTATAAATACCTCTTAAGTATATCTTTTGGTCATACGTTAAATCAATAGTAAATAAATATAATATAACATAGTATTAATAGCTCAAATCACTTTTTATAATAACTATATCGATGTGTTAATAATGCATGCATTTTTGGTTTTATTAAATTTTTTAAATATTTTTTAAATTTATATTTATGAATTTTGAAATGTTAAGCAAGTTATTAATTTTTATAAAATTGAACTTAAAAGCTAAAAAAAATTGAGATTTACCATTTTGAAAATTGTTTAACAGTTGTTATAATGTGATATAAACTACATATTAATTTTTAATCTTCGATCATAAAATTAAAATTTGTATTAGTTCATTTACATAAAAATCTAAAAATTATTACAATTTTTAAAACAATGTATGTGTATATATTATTAAAAAGTAACTGGTGGTAATTTCTAATGTTTTGAAATACAATTTTACCGATTTTTTAATTAATTTGGAAAGTCTCATTTTATATGTTTAATTACCTAATAAGATTATATTTCAGAGACAAGAAATGTTTATGATGTTTAGGTATATAAAAACCAATAGTAGATCTAGGATCAGGAGAATTTTGGGACAGCCATTTTCAAAAGAGGCCAGTTTTAGGTGTTTTCATGAACAACTTGTTTTTTGTTCATCACTTTTTACCGACATATTATACATTTAAAAGGAGGATATACACATATAAAGAAAAAATTAATTATATACAATGCAATTAAATATACCTAAACAATAATAATAACGAATACTATTTAGCATACAGTTTTCTATCACAAATCATAGATACGTTAATAAAGACCATTGTCTCGCATTTGTACTATCATACACGATTAAACGATTAATTAAATGTTAAACGAGTAAATAAATACAATGAAATTATTTTTGAAATAAGGATAACCTTTTATCAAATTATAGGCGCATGTTGCCTCATAAGTCTTATGGTATATGACATGATTAGCGTATATAAACAAAATGTATATACAAAATACTGGTATTTTAACATCACAATAATTTAAAGAGTGACTGTTAATATATCTTCAGAAATATCCCAAAACACAAAATAACTATTTATTATATTATTTTCTTAAAACGAAAATCAAAAATAATTTTATTTAAATTTCTTTGTAATTTTTAGGACCTTATAGTTATTTATCTATTTTCAAACAAAAATATTTAAAACTAAAAAAACACCAAATTTGATAGTAAATATTAATTATAAATGACGAATAACTACCCCACCAACTCACAATTTTTTTTAAATACACCCCTATGTAGCGTTAAGTACTTCCATATTGGTATATATATTTAGGTATAAACATTTTTTAATTCATATTTATTGCCACACTGAATTAGCAATTAATAATTTATTGTAACACTTTATAGGACATCTTGTCCACAAAAACCTGATAATTGGGTCAATTTTACTTCTACTAACATGTATCCAAAGTTGGTTATACCAGAAATATATGTATTTTTTTATATGTGGCATTTATAAAAAAAAATAAAATAAATCGGAAAAGAGGATTAAAACTTAATATTACTTATATATATTGAAAATCATGTTGTGAAATTAATTTAGATTAAATATACTCGTGTTTGTTAATATTTTTAATATATAAACAATTAAAAAAATTAAAATATTTATTTTTAAAAGAATTCTTAAACCTGTATAGTATTGTTGTTATTATTGCTGATGTCATTATTGTAACTGTTAGCATAGTTTCCTCGACCATTGATAATTGGGACACAATTGATCTTTGACTATAATTTTTTACGATCACTCAGGATAAAATTTATTTGTATGTCTGTCTCTAACAACACACCATGATAAAGCGGAAATTTTCGAAGACACTGTCATTTATCAAATGTATATCTTTTATTTTCTGGTGAATGGAGTCCCTGTACTATTACCCTCTTATACCTATCAAATTGAGAGATAATTAAACGTTTAGTAAATAATTGATTATTAACTCCAACAGATAAACAAATAAAGCATTCTTAAATTTCATCATGTTATAGGGTAAATAAATTATTAAGATCTATCAAAATATTCTTAGACATTTATTTTTGTCATACAATAAAATATGATATTAGGCCATGGAGTATTTAGAATAATGTTAAAAAAAGTCCGAGTATGTTTCTATTTGTTTTAATAGATGGAATAAAATGGTGATTATTTATTTAAATACACAAATGTAACATGTATATATTTTCATTAAGATAAATTTTTTTCTTTGTCTTTTTGAAGTCAGCCATTCTTGTTCTCATTTTCCATTATATTCAATCCTTATATTTTCTCCACGTACATCAGCCATACCTTTATATCCCTTTATATCACACCACCACTTTACAGTCTTATTTTGCCTCCTCTACTACCACTATAACAATTTGCTTTGTTATTCTCAGTATCTCTGTTTCTTCTCTCCTTAATACATGCCTTAACCATTTTCATCTACTTTCCTGCATTTTATTACTTAATAAAGCTACTCCACCTATGTTACTTCTTATATATTTATAAGATATTCATTATCTTTTCAATCTGCTTACTAGTAATTGCAAGTTGTCGCAGGCAATGTGTCATAGCTCAATCTTTCCCAAGTTCGTCTATACTCTTCTTCTTCTTCCTCGTCTTTTTCCTAGTTATTTGAGGTCAGCTATCAAGTTCGTCTATATAAAGAACGAATAAATATACAATATTTATCCCAATCCGGGTATATAATTACAGTATAACATGTTTTACAATATCTATTTTAGTCACTTCATTTAGCCATCTTAATATTCTTAATCTCGTTGCATTCATACTTTGTTTGATATTCTTGTCAACTACTCAATATTGTAATTTATATAGTATTATGCCGCCTTACTCTACTGTCTTATAAAAACCTATCTTTTAACCAAATTGAAATCTTATAATGTAAGATATATATTTATATAAATATATATTATAATCATATAATATAATACAAAATACTTGACGTTTTTCTCCTTTTCATTCATCCACACTTAATTCTACATTCTTCAGAATTTCTTAATTTCACTCACATTCTTATTACCTGCCTTGGCCTACCCTTGCCCAGGTATGTCAGTCGACATTACTTCAAGGCAGTGGGTCGCCATCGTTTATTTTTCAAAACCTGTCTTTCCCTAATGGTTATTCCCTTACATTAAAACCATATTTTGTATATTCTGTTTTCCTTCCATAAATCCTTAATTTCTTCATCAGCCACTATTTTATCTATCTCTTGTCACAACTCTTGACTTTCTTCCCATCCCACTTATGCATATAAGTATATGCACTCACTATATTTTCAACACCTTATCCTCAATACCATTGTCACAATTTTTTTTTTACTACACTTATCGCTGTTAATTTTTTTATTTACTTTTATTATTACACCCTCTATTGTACATGATTTTCTTAAATATGTAAGTTAATAACCACATATTTCTTTTGTTTTCTCTCTTTTTTTATTTTCTTCTACACAACAAACATTTTCCATCTTTCGTTTTAAAATTCCAGCTAATTTCATACATTTTCCTGTCAATTTCCCACATATCATGTGCCTCACTTTGTACCAATTATATAATTTAACTCTTAAGATGTATAATATTTGTTTCTACACAATTAACATTGGTGTACAATTACGACTATTGGTAGGCCCACACACATAATTGATGATACGACTACTACTTTTTTTCTAGTTGGTACCAATTGACTAGTTTCTTAGATCATATTTATATCTATTTTTGCTCACACGTATCCCCGTGAACATTCTATATAAGAAAATTCATCTATAAATTTCTTCGAATTTCTCATGTTTTAGCTTAATTTTACACTAGCTGTCAACTTTATTTAGTAACTTTTTGCAATTTGTTAGAAGTTTTCCGATGGTATTCTTTATGGAATATTTAAATGTTTAAAATTATTAGAATTTTAAGACCAAAAACATTTTGTAATATATTAATGTGTTCTATGTATGTGTTTCAATGTTAATATTAAATATGACTTAAAATAACCAACAAATGTAATTAATTATTAATAGTATATAAATAAATAAATATATATAATTACTATATAGATATTATTTTACATTAATATAATGTAAAAATGGAGATAAGATAAAGATAAAGATTACCTAAAGATGGAATGGAACACACATGGATGATAATATCGAAAAATTACATAGTAATTTGCGAAACCAGAATGATTAACGTAACTATAATATAGTAAAAAGGCATAAAGACCGTTAACTTTTAAAATACATGATTTATCTTAAACATTGATCCAAAGTAAATACATACATATAAAGATAAAATAAAAATCTTCGATAAATCGAAAATTAAATTAATGAGTATAAATACTTACTACAACAATAATTATCGATTAGCTCGTCAATATTAATAAAAGATATTATTAAAGTGCCTACTGGAATCTTTTAAAGAGATAAATGAAACTATTATTAATAATGAAAATTCGAATAGTTCGAAATTTAAATGAATAGTTGACGAAAACATGTTGTCTTTCAGCTTTAACAAATTATAACCCATGCTATGATAATTTATCACGAGGTAATTAGTATGAACATGAAGTAATTCATGATAAAAGGTTTCTAGTGTTTTTTGATTATAATGTCAAAACTATTCAAATTTTTTAATAACCTCATAATATTTGTAATAAAATTTTTAATATAATATATATTTATACATATATATCAGTATTTTTTTTAATTCACGATTATACAATATTTCTTTATCAGCACTTTTACTATTGATAATGTATTATCGTTTAAAATTACAATTTTACATTTAGAAAAAAGTTTGTTCAATGTTTATAGATTTTATTCAAATTAATTTATTAAAAAAGTAATTACTGATTTGTATGATGAAATATTTAAAAACAATAAATTATATTGTATTGAATACTGTAATTTAATATACTATTTACGTGCCATATTACAATAAAATTAATTGTTCAAATATTCATTTAATCTTTGAAATACGAAATTGCAAATAATATATTTGTAAAATGGACAGCGACAATGGTACTATTGTGTTTGATATGCAGACATTTTCCAAGGTATTTGGTATACATTATTTTTAAAAGTGATTGTATTTATATTTTTTTAAATTCTTCCCTTAGAATCACATTCTCACTATGTAACTATTAAAATCACAAATAATTTATATATATAAATATGTGTGTGTGTGTTACGACATAAATTAAATAAAAAATTGTATCTTCTATTTTTTTTAGGAATCTTTTTCAGTGGATGAATTTTTAACTGAAAACCGTAATAAAATGACATTAGAAAACATGCGAGTTGAAATGGGCATTTTTCTCAAAGATTTACGCAATAAGATGATTAATTCACTTAATGATGATTGTGATAAATATTTTCATTTATCTAGAGGATTAATTGGTATTGATCAACAATTAGCAACTCTAAAACCTGGATTATGTTTATTAAGTAACACAGTTAATGTATGATAATTTATTTGTGCAGTCATAATTAGAAATATAAATATTATTTTTGTTATTCAGATAGCTAAAAATAATTTGGAAAATACGTTGCATAATCTGGATAATGAAATACAATTAAATAAAAAATTATGTGAAGACAAACAATCATTTCATGCTATTATTAAAGTACAAAAATCTTTAGACAAACTTGATGAACTATTATTAGATCAAAATGATTATAATAAAGAAGTTTTAACCAGAGTTGTTGCTGAATATAATCAGCTTATATTTAATATGACTAAATGTAATAGTATATTGAAAAATATTCATTTAAAGGTATATATTTTTAAAACAATATGAATCTTCTTCTTCCTCGCCTTATTCTACCAGCTATTTGTAGTCAACCAACTTGATCCTCAATCTCCACTTAACTCGATCTCTCACATCATTCATGCACATATCCGCGCCCTTGTATCATATTTAATTCCATTCAACCACTTCTTTGTCCTTCCCCTTTCTCTTTTTCATTCCACACTCAATTCCATAACTGTTACTGCTTCCAAATCCTTTCCTTATAACATGACCAAACCATCTATGTTTATTCTCTCTCATTTTATCCACAATCAATGTTACTCCTATGCTTCTTCCTATATATCCATTTCTTATCCTATCTTCTCTTGTCATCCCATTTATCCATCTAAGCATTCGCATCTTGGCTACGCTCATATTCTGCTCTATTTTCTTGATTACCACCCAACACTCTGTACCATACAACATAGCTGGTCTTACTACACTTATAGAACTTTCCTTTTAGCTTCATTAGAATTCACTTATCGCACAAGACATCAGACGCTTCTGTCTATTTGATCCACCCATATCTAATCCTATGCTTCATATCCTTTTAAATTTAAACCAATATGAGTATTACTAATAATTAAATTATGTAATTACTACAAAATTCTACTTAATTTAAAACAACTATTTTAATAAATTTATAAATTTATTTGTATTTTCTAGAAACAAGCATCGTTGAATGAATCATTAATGAAGAAATTGAATAAATCATTTGTTTCTTCTGTGTCAATAGATGCAAGTACAATGAAATGTTTTTTAGAAATGTATTTGTCTTTAGGTAAAATTAAATCTGCTGAAGATGTTTATCGGATTGATATTATCATACCGGCTATGGAGTCTATATTGAACGAAAATTATTTAAGACGTTGTAATAATGATTTAAAAGAATTATACAGTAAATGTTACGCATTTCTTCAGGAAGATTTGAAACACTTACTTCAAGCTGCTGCACAACAAAATAATGAGTATGCTTTATATAAACATATACATAATTATTTATTCTATTTATTATTGAATTTTTTTTTATGTATGTAACTTATTATTTATTTATAGATGTAATAAGTTTGGCAAATTTAATTTTATTTCAAATAGTTTCTGGCCTGTTTTCTTTGATCAAGTAAAAGCTAATTTGCAATGTATCTTTAACTTCAGGGATCCCGATATTTTTATAAAAGTAAAAATTATTATTGTTTATAATAAACATTAAACATTTGATATTTATATTAATGTACTATTATTTTAGAATTATAAAGTGACTTTTAATGAATTTGCAAAATTTTTAATTGAATTATCTATTTCACAACATGAAGTTGAACCACTATATAAATTACAAAGTTGGAATGATTTTAAAAACTGCTGGAATTTACCAATTTATTATCAATATCGGTAAAATTTACTTTAGTATCATTATTTTTTAATAACTATTATAGCTACATTATAATAGTATTTAATATATAAAAATGATTAATAGATATAAAATTAAGAAATAATTTAAATAAATATTTTTAAAATAAATGTTTTAATGCAATAGGTACCGAGAAATTGGATTTTGTGCTGAAAATGTTATGAATAATGAATGTTATGAATCCTGCAATGATAAAACTTTTAAACTTAAAGTAACAAATACGGTGTGGGAATGTATGTGTTCTTGTTTAGACCCAAATATTTTCATAATTCAATTAAGTCATAGGTTGAAAAATTATTTATTAATATAATTAAACATATTTATAAATATAAGCATTATTTAATTAATAAATTTACATTTGGTATTTTATTTCAGATTTTTCAAATTTATATTACAGTTAATTTCTAGATATCAGATTTGGGCAGAAAACATTAATATCAAATCAAAGATTGATTTAAAAGATTTTAGCAGTCGTATTAAATTTCTCGAAGATTTGGAAAACGATTTAAAAATATTTTATTTAAAATTAAATGATATATATTTTATGTTTGAAGAATTGTTATTGTCTAAAGTACCTATGGAAATTTTAAAATTACAAAAAAGTAAGTATATTAAACCTTATAATTTTCTTTATATTTTTATATTTTTGTTTTTCTGAATAGGTAGTATTTTAGATGTGAATTTGAATTCATTGATAAATGATTTAAGTAAATGTAAAGTGCAATATGTGATGGATGAAGCAATGTCTCATGTAATAAGAGTAACTGACGTACCACGGTTATTTAGACATACAAATCGAGAATATCCAACAGAACCATGTGTTTATATGAAATCAATTGTGGCAACATTAAACATTTTACAAGACAAACATTGTAAAAAACAAGTATTAGATCATGTCGTTGCACAGTAAGTAGTTAAAAATCTTGTGAAATACCAAATAATATATTTTAAAAATTATATTTTAGATATGTAGCTTATGTTGATGATGTAATGAAAGCTATTAAGAAAACTGAAGAAAGTTTAAGAAAACTGAAAAAGATAAGAGATCCCAATTATAAAGTCAATTCTGATGATGATAAAATTCGTTGTCAACTGTCATTGGATGTCAATTATTTATTACTGTCTGTGAGTAAAATATAGAAGCTTTTAAAATCTTAATTATTAATTTATATTTTTTAATTCCAAAAGTTCTTTTATTGGCTCAATCTATTCGTTATTATTTATATTATTATTACTAAGCTATTTGTATAACACATAGACAAATAAATTATTTCAAAAATTTGATTTAGTTATTTCAAAATTTGTTTATAATGATAAATAATTTTTAAATCATGAGACCATAGTAATTTACTACCTTTAACCGTGATTTTTGATTATTTATCCATCCAACTAAAAAAATTACTTTGGTAACAAATATGGTTTTTTATTTTATAAATTAAAACTTAAATGACAATAATAAAAATATGGTTACTTATATGTTTAATGCTAACATACATTGAATATGCATTCTAGTATTAAAATAAATTTTACTATGTTACAATCTAAAAATCTAGGACATTTGATGTTGATTTTCCTACATATTTCATATACATTTCTCTAATTATTAATTTAAAATGGTATTATTGTGTCGTAATTAAGTTATAATTATTCAGGAACACTTACTCAAAAACAAGATTAAAATTTAATGTTTAAAATGTTAAAATATGAAACACGATAATTATGATTAATAATGTAAATCATAATTTTACTATTATAGTTTTTGAATATTATTTAAATAATAAGATTTACTGGAGGAGAAAATATATAATTTATTTATTATTATTAAAATAGTACTTATATTATGTACAAAGTTAATACAATTTTAAAAACAATAATTTGATAAAAACTAAATATTTTTAGATTTATGAAATTTATTTAATTATTATGAAGCACAATATTATAGTGTTGTGTAAATAGTTTTGAAATATACAATTTTAAAATGGTTATTGTTTTTACAAAAACACTTTTTAGACAAAGTTTACATAATTTTACATATATAAGTGTTAAGACACACTCTATAAATCTGAAATGGGAGAGGAAAGTTAACATTTCTATAAATTGGTATTTAGAAAACAATCGTTAATCAAATATAGATTTTGAACTATACTGTATACTGTGTACAGTATTGACATATAATTATTTCAATTCATAAGATTTTATTATTATTAAATGCATATGTAAAATATTATATACAGTAATCCCAGGCAGTGATGGATGATATCTACAACTTCATAATGAAAAGGAACACTATAGATAATGTTTTATTTATTCTTTACTGGATTCTGTGTTGTGCACAAATTAATTATATTTCTGTACGATCTATGAATGGAAATGTATATGCTTTTTACACTTATCATATTTTTCATTAAAAATTTTTATCTCGATACATTCTGTAACATTTAAATCTATGTTCAAAAGAAGGAAGACCTAAAGTCCCTTTTTCATTTTATAGATACAAATATATAAGTATATAATAAGTACAAAGATTTGGGAAAAGATAGATATGAGAATAAAATAGAGATGTCAATGACCAAAAATCAATTTGGTTTTATGCCATGGAAGTCAACTATGAAACCACTGTTTTCATAAAATAAATTTTTAAAAAATACTGAAATATTAATAGTATTTAAAAAAAATGTGAAGTTACAATTTTCATTTTAATTTTAAAATTAAAAGTAAATTTGGATAGGGTTTACAAGTTTTTTAATTTTGAAAAATAAAGATAATAAATATTGGTACGGTATTTTATTTAGCAAAATTCATCATTAACAAAATAATTATAATAATTATACTCTAACCTTAATATCATTTAATAATAGTAACTAAAAAATAAAGTATAATATAAAAGTTTGAAAATTCGTACAAAAATTTTTTTATAATGAATTTTTAATCAAATATTTTGCAATTTAGATATAGCAAATACCACACATATTTTATATTCAAACAATTTTTATTTTTTTATTAAATATACAAACATATAATGTATTGCTTATAATAATTAATTATACATTTTATTTCAGATTGGTGGTATGAGTTTACCAGAAGTCAATGAGATTGAATTAAAGTTGGACACTGTAAAACAAACAATTGTTATTGATAAATCACTGTAGATATTAGTAAATTTAATATAAAAATAATATTGTTAAAAATATTTGTTTATGTTTTTGATATATCATATGCAAAGTAAAATTACCAAAATTATACTTACATTAACTTGGACGACAAGTATAAAATTGTTCTGGTATTGGCCCAACTTCATATTGATCTGGTCTATTTTCCATATCAACATCATCTTCTACTGTTCTTCTCATGTTACGCATGATAACTTCAAACGGATCTGCCATCATGCGTCTTTGGTTTAACATGGCTGTTGTTTTATAATGTTTTACTACATATTTATTATCCAAGTCCTACAGAATATAACATTATATTAACATTTGAATTAAATTATGTATTTATTAATACAATATATTTTTACATCTGACAACGGAGTCCATAATTTTACTTCATTATCAATACCACTTGTTGCTAACATAAACTCTGAAGGGTGTGGTTGTAGACAATTAACAATTGAAGAATCTCCTTTCAATATTAGCAAATTGTTTTCTGTACTTTTATCCCAAATAAAAAATAAACCATCATCTGAACCAGCTACAATGAATTGACCTTGACTAAAAATTAAGTTAAAATGAAATTATTGGAATTAATATAAAATACTAAACATTTACCTTCCAAAAAAATTAGCTTCTTTAATATCAGTTGATGTATTACAATGGCCATAATATCTATGATGGTAATCTTTGGCTTTTGTACGAAAATATTCCTCAAAATTAATTTTTTCAGTTTGTCCAAATTTTATGCCATCATCACTATCGTCTTTATCTCTTTCTCTACGCAATGAATCAATGAATTTTTTTTCTATAAATTGTTAATAAAGAATATATTATTGTTGAATTTGCATATTGGGTGTTGTAAAACAATAAAGTGATATAGAAATATATATATATATTTTTTTATAAATATAAAATATTTCAAAACAATTTTTTAGTGTATTATAGGAATTTGTTGTCACATAACGTATATTTAATCATTTCTTTTATTATTCAATATCATTTAGATACAAATTTTCTTTCTCGCCTCTTCTAGCTATTTGGGGTCAGATACCTTGGTGGTCCTCAACCTCCACTTGACCTGATCGCCTACATCATTTACACACACTAGAAGTCTTCATATCACACTCAATTGTATTCAACCACTTCTTTTTTAATCTTCCTCTTCCTCTTCTTCCTTCAACATTCAATTCTATAACCGATCTTAGAGCTTTCAAATCTTTTCTCCTCATAACATAACCAAATTCTATTCTTCTTTATTTTATTCACAATTGACGCTACTCTTATACTACATCTTACATATTCATTTTTTATCCTATCTTCTCTTGTCACCCCACTCATCTATTAAATTATTATCATTTTGACTACACTCATTCTCTGCTCTAAATTCTGTCTATCACTGAATACTCTGAACTATACAACATAGTTGGTCTCACTACACTTTTATAGAACTTACCTTTTAGCCTCAGGAATTATTTTATCGATGCTTCTCTTCACATCTAATCCTGTTTCACATCCTTATCAAAATTCTAATTCTTTTGTACAAAGGACTTTAAATACTCAAACTTTGAACCTTCTTTACCTCATCCCTGCTTACTGGCATTTCACTCTTTGTTTTATCAACTTATTCTTTGTCTTCAAACTCATATTCTATATACTCCATCTTACTTTTATTAATCCTTAATCCTTTCTTTTCCAAAGCTAATCTCCACACATTGTGTCTTTGATTAACATAATTTAGATACACTACTATACTATTTCCAAATATAATTTTCAATTTTCAATAAATTGTTAAAATATTTATTAATTTGTTAAATATATAAAAAATATATGTATTTTGTAGAAGTTACTATATTATTATTAAAGTTAACAAGTAAAGACAATTTATTGACAATTAAAAAAAGGTATATTCATTTATGTATGGAGTAATGTAATGAAATAGTAGAATATATTGTCATCAGATATATGAATCAATTTTTGGTATGTCTATAAATTAACTTTTAAAAAATAATTTTAATATTATTTCTGCACTTTTAGTGTATTTATTTATATTTATAAAAAGATCTTAATGATATAAACACATATATTTTTAAAGTACTATAAGCCTAAAACTCAAACGAATAATAAGAACATTTCTATTTAAAATACAGAACCAAAATAAAAATGCCACTATTATAATAATTACCGTCAATTTTTTGTTCATTTTTTTGTTGTGCTTCTATTATATCACTATGGAGAACTTTGAAGGCTGTACTAGTTTTATACAAAGGATATTTCATTGTAAATTGATCCAAATACATTTTTGAATCTTTTAATTTATCCAATTCAAACAAACATACTGCTAGACGAAAATGAGCTTTCATATGGTTAGGCTCCAGTTTTAATGCTGTTACACAATCTTTAAGAGCTGCATAAAAGTCACCATGCCATTTTCTTTTAATATAAGCTGCAGCTCTATTTGAAAACAGTACGCTGGATTTAAAAATATCAATGGCTTCATTGTAGAGATCAATAGCGGCAGTGTAATCTTTCTTTTCAAATAAATAATTTGCCTGTAAGTAAAATAAAATTATATATTTTGTTTATTATATTAAGTATGATTTTAAATAATATTAGTATTTGTATACCTTTAGTTTTAACTGTTCTACTTTATCTGGCAATGTTGAATTTATAACTGGAACTGGATCATCAACATCCATTGATGATCCTTCTCCATGTTCTCCTTAAAATATACATATAATTTTAATTTAGTGTGTTTAATAATTAAATAATATGTAAACTATATATTTTGAAAAAAAACTTACGAGGAACTTTCAATACTTTTGGAATGTTGTTAAATGCATTCTCAGCCTGATTCAATAAATTATATAAATAAACATATTCACCACCATAATTAACCAATAGCTGTTGTCCATCAGGACTAAACGTTAAATAAGTTATTCCAATATTTTTGTTTTTATTTGGTATTTTAGGTTCATCTAAATGTATGTGACCAGGTACAAAATATTGAACAATGCTATCTGGAGTATTTGTATTTATTTTAAATTCTGTCTTATCGCCATCAAACTTGAAAACAAAATCTGTAGGATTTTTTGGAAATGGATGATTGATTGTAAAAGAAGACAATGAACGAATCATCCTGCGATCATACAATCTCACATATGGATCACTAGCACCAACTGCAAGCTGCTCAGTTCTAAATTGGTTTATGTCTAAACATTTAGCTTCAATTTTTGTTCCCAAATTACCATAAATGGACACCAAATTAATTTTAGTCTGATCCGAACTACAATCATGAGTAATTCTCATATCATGCTGTCTGTTTGAACATAAAAAATGAATTTATATAAACATTATACTAATTAATGTAAATTTGACTAATTATAATATAAAAATGAAATATAAAAAAGAAGACACTTGATAAACTAAACATGGTACATTAATACATACCTAACACATCCATCTTCTGATGCACTCCAATAAACATTAGGAGTATCATTTGCCACAGCTATCCGTTTTACTCGTGCTCGAGCACATGTGCAAACACTTAATCGTTTACCTGTAGTTACATTATATGTGTGTGAAGTCCAATCACCAGCTCCAGTCGCTACTACATCATCATTACAACTAGGTATAAACTATAAAATAAACAATAATTTGTATATAGCATTATGAGTTTATAAAATAACAGTTATGATTTATTTCAAATATTTTAAATGTTTGTGTAGAGGAAGAATAGTATATTTAAGTCTAGGGTTGGATGTCTTTGAAAGAGCTTAATAAAAATTCTTAAAGGTTAGTCATATACTATGAATTATTGATACAAATATGCTTAAGAAAAACATCATACCCATATTTGTTGTTTCTGTCTATTAAAATAGGCAATATATGAAAATAATATTATTAAAATTAAAATTTTTATTATTAAGTTTTAAGAGAAGAATATTATTTATTATATTTCATGTTTTCAAATAATTAGCTGTAACTTCTTTGTTTGATAATATTTTACTAAAGATTATAGGCATGTACTTAAAAATATTCAACTCTTTAAATTTGGTAATAAATGTTTAAATTAGACCTAAACAATATAATTTAATAATTGTGTAACCCTATTAAAATACAAATACAGGTGTAGCGTCTTCTTAATTGTAAGTATAGTAATAAGTTAATAAAAAAATTAAAAAATATATTCTTGCTTTTAATAATCAAATTAACACATTATTAGAATAGCATTAACACTATGAAAATATTATTTATGGGTTATATTTTGTTTATAGAATAACTATTATTATATTATATAAAATTCAATTATAGACACAGCAGGATTTCATACGATCTAACATGTAAGAATCCTATTTAAATGCACATTATCAATCTATTACTATGTTTATGAATACACTTAAGTTAATATATACTAAAAACAAATATACACATATATAAAATATAAGATACCTCTTATATCTATCAAAAGAATAAAAAGGTATTTTATAATATATGTTAAATAAACATAGGATGAACTATTTCTTATAATATACAACTTCGTTCATTTTCCATTATATACTATTTAGTAAACATACCTTAACTGTAAATATATTGCCACGATGTAAAGTTTTGATATTAGTTTTAATTTTTTGCAAAAATGGGTCCCATAATATTACTCGAAAATCATCAGACGCTGATGCTAATATACTAAAAGCCAATACATATCATAATAAAGTTAATATAACATATTTATACGTCAATAAAAACAATGTAGTTAAAAAATACCTTCCATTTTCATTCCACTGTAAGCAATTAACACATCCTTGATGTCCTTCCAATTCAGTGAGCATTCCAAGTTTTGAAATGCATTTGTCACTTATTTTATGTCTTAATGCATATTTGGTTCGAATACAGTCCTATATATCATAGATTAGTATTAAAATAATCTAAATTACAATAAGATAGTTAACATTTTAAAATTACATTTAATTCTTGATCTCTTATTAACTGTAAAATATTCTGACGTCTCTTTACTGACGACATTGTAATGGATTATAGAACACCTTGTTTTCGACGCCAAGAACGGATATTTCCTTATAACATTTTAAACGAATATGAATGCATGTTAAAATGTATAATTTAAATTTCAATTCGTTGACAAATATATGTAGATAATGAATAAATTTCTAAATTAAAATATCAAAATATCAGAATTGACCATCGATTATTAAAATTAATCAACAATTACTGTATCATACACTTATTGCTCGCAAGTCTGGTCGATATACTTATCAATTATTTACAACACTGAAAGAATTACAATATTTTCTTATCATTTTATTTTTCTAAACGGTTAACATACGACACTGTCTGTACATCATAAATATCAAACAATAAATCCATAACCTTGAAACTAGAAGAGCGCCATATTGTTCCAATTTTAATCAGCTGACAATATTTGATAATATGGTATTAAGTAAATTATACAAAAGCAATGTAAATATATTTAGGCTATATATTAAGTTTACCTTATGCTTCAAAGTTTATGTAACAAATACATTATATAATTGTATATGAATATGCGTAGAATTAAGAATAATGTAAATATGATATTAATGCAGAAAATCTATGAATAGTTGGTCAGTTTTAAAATGTAAGCTTTGAAAATTTAGTTGATAATGGAACTTAAGATAAATAAATAAATATAATTTATGACTTCAGGACACGGTTAAAAATATGTTAGAGTTAAAATTGCTGATTGATAATTACGTACTAGCGTTGAAAGTAGACAATGTATTTTTATTTTCCACCTTGTTATAGTTCAAATAACAATCAATAGTAAACAAATTTATCGTGCCTGATTTAAATGTATTAGTTTATAAATAATGAATAATGTCTTTACTCTAATGTGTTATAGTTTTGAAGTATTCTATGTTTAAAGATACAAAACATTGTATATACTGTCATAAGTAAAATTCTATAGACTCTGTTTCTAACTTGAATAAACCTAAAGAAAATGTTTATGTTACATGTATCAATTCAATGGTTTTATTTAAGAAATTAAAATTGACCATTTAAGAACTAGATGAATTAAAGTATTTATTTGATTATTATTAAAATTATTATGAATTATGATATATGTTTTTTTTATGTATTTATTACATTTATATAAAAAATGTATTGATTTTTATATTATTTAGTGTTCATATTGAAAATTTTTAACTTCCAACTTTTATAAAATGCAAAAATAATGGACAAATGTATTGTTAATATGCAAAAAAATAATTTGTTATTTCTGCTAATTAATTAAATTTATTGAGTTGAGTATAAAATGTTTTTAACAAAATAACTTAAGTAAAAACTATCCCTGGTAAAATGAGTTATTAACATTTCTAATTAAGTTGATGATTTATTGTTATATATATCAGACTAAAACCTTTAGATTATTAAGACCAATATAATCTTAAATAGCAAACTAACAAAAATTAATTTATAGACCATGCACTTTGAACAACTCATGCAAGTTCTATACCAGTACAACTATACGACAACTGTTACAAATTGATGTAGGTTAGATAATCAAAGATAAACCACACTATAGTACTTTACCCACACACTAAATTAGAATTTTTATCTTTAAAAATCACCTATAGGATTATATATGTGTTATATTGTGTATGATAAATTATAAATTATTAATAATTAACGAATCATAGCTAATAATAAGAATACATTTCAGTCTTTTTATTTAGGTAATAGTTTTCAAGTATTTGTTTACAATGACTTTTAATTTCAATAGCATTCACAAATATTGTACAAAGTCATTTAGAAGTACTGTTCAGTTAACCAAAAATAAATTTCCAAACATAAAAAGAGATTCGTATACTACAGTAAATTCTTCAGATGTTACCTATTTCAAAAACCTTTTGGGTATTAATAATTTTATTACTGGTGAAGAAGTAAAATCTTACAATGAAGATTGGTTAAAATCTGTTTCTGGTAAATACCCTAAAATATAATGTTTATTTTTCTAAAGATATATATAATGCATAGGTTACAGCAAGTATGTACTTAAACCTAAAACAACAGAACAGGTATCGGAAATCCTTAAATATTGTTATAAACGTCATATAGCAATTTGTATTCAAGGAGGTAATACTGGTCTTGTTGGAGGCAGTGTTCCAGTTTTTGATGAAGTAATCTTGTCTACTTCTGCTATGAACAAAATTATTAGCTTTAATAAATTATCAGGTAATATATAATTTTAAAATTATTGTTATTAAAATATACAGTATATATTTATTATTATAGAACAATAGTTGAAAATTATATTTTAAATAAGAAATTATAAATCACCAATTAGTTAAATAATTATGTTAAGTGTTGACTTATAATCACTAATATATTTTAAGAGATGTTAAAATGATAAAATAATGTATTATATTATTTTACTGTAATTACATTTACATTATTAACATTTTTTTAACTTAATATATTTATTTTAAAATTTTATTGGATGTATAAACTATACTTAATGATGTTTTTGCTTTTTCAACTTTAATTATGGCAGTTACTAATAAATGTTATAAATAAACTTAATTTATTTAGGTGTTTTGGTTTGTCAGGCTGGGTGTGTATTAGAAAATTTAATTAATTATGTTCAGAATGAAGGGTTTATAATGCCATATGATTTGGGTGCTAAAGGTACTTGCCAGATTGGTGGTAATTTAGCAACTAATGCTGGAGGATTAAGATTATTGAAATATGGAAGTCTTCAAGGGAATGTATTGGGATTACAAGCGGTATTTTTATTATTGTATCAGTATATATTATCTATATGAATAAGAATTATATTGTTAAATTATTACTTTTAGGTATTAGCTAATGGAGATGTTTTAGATAGTTTAAATACGTTGAAAAAAGATAATACAGGATATCATTTAAAACATACATTTATTGGTTCTGAAGGAACATTGGGAGTGATTACAGAAGTTGCTATTCAATGTCCAAATGCCCCAAAATTTGTTAATGTAGCATTCATCGGTTAGTTAAGAATGCTAATAATGATTATTTAATTATCTTTATTCAATCTTATTATTTATTTACAGGCTTAGAATCATTTGATAAAGTATTGAATTTCTTTTCGTTAGTACGAAAAGAGTTTGCTGGAAGCCTTTCATCATTTGAGCTAATAGACTCTGTAGCAATTAAAAGTGTACAATCAAATATTGGACTTAAATGTCCAATAAATGACAGTTTTGAATTTTATATTCTTATTGAATTATCTGCTGATAATAATTTCATAAATTTAGCTATTCATGAATTTTTAGAAAAAGCTCTTACCGAAGAAATTATTTTAGATGCTACTGTAGCAGATCAACCATCATTAGTTCAGGTGATTAATATTTAAAGTTAAAATCTGATGTAAAATTAATATTAAAATATATTTTATTTGGAATATTAAAAATATTTAGAATCTTTGGAAAATAAGAGAAAACATTCCTGAGAGTTTAGTAAGATATGGATATGTTTATAAATATGATATAACCCTCCCTCATGAAATATTTTATGATATTGTACCAGAAATTAAGAAACGATTACTGAAACTAAATGTTAAAGCAGTTTGTGGTTATGGACATTTAGGTAATAATTGATTATTTTTATTACCTTATGATTTAACGATTATATAATTTTATTCTATTATTATGTGTAGGTGATGGAAATTTACATTTAAATGTGGCTACAATTGAACATAATGATAAAATAGTTTCTGCTATTGAGCCATATATATATGAATGGACTAGTAAAAATAAAGGAAGTATAAGTGCTGAACACGGAATTGGATTTTTAAAAAGTAAATATTTAAAGTATTCAAAATCCAAAATAGAAATAGATTTAATGAAAAAACTAAAAAATACAATTGATCCAAAGAAAATATTAAATCCATACAAGATTTTTCCACAAGATGATGTGGAGTTTTAATTTTAAGTATATTATTTTAACAATATAACAAAATTGAAACATTTTCAATTTAATTTATGAAGATGTTATTCAATTGTGATAAGACGGATTTCAAAATGTTTTATTAAAATACAAAAATATTGTTTACTTATATAATAATTTAATATTAGATGCAAATAATAAATGTAATTTGATATTGGAAATAAAACGACTTATGTATATATATATTTTTAATATTAATAAAAGTTATATAAATATTGTAATTATGTTTGAAAATTAAAACAAGTAATTTTCATACTAATATAAAACATTATTTGGTATATTGGATAAGTGTATAAAATATTTTGATATGCATTTAATTACTTTATTTTATTTAAAATATTTAACTTTAGTATTTTAATATATGACCAATTTGGTTCTCATACAAAACACTCAACTATCCATGAAGTCTATAGAATTGTAAATTCTGTTTCTTTCGTCTTTGAAAAAAGAAATTCTGAATTTGCGTTTTCTAGATATATTGTAGGGCTTTGATAAAATGTAACACAAATGTCTACTTTATAAATTAAAGAAATTCCTTACCTAATCTATTACATTTTACTTAAATCATATCTTAATGGTCAATACTTCCAGATCTATTACAGTACTACTGTTTGTAATATAGTGGGCATTAAAGCTAATGTTCTACAAAGAGAATCAATTTCGAGTATTTTACAATATATAAACATTGGACAATCCAATTATGCCTAAACATTTTAATAGCAGACACTATAGATGACAAGACAATGATATTAACCATTGCAAAGCCTGTTATAGCTTCCACTGACCTACAAAGCCATAAGTTACTAATGAAGGATTGGAATAAAAAGTGATGGTTTATAATCAATCAAATCAAATAAATTCATATTACACAGTCAAATTATCTTAATGTCCGGATATAACTCTTTAAGGATTCAAATCTCACCATCCTCAACTGTAAAATATTTCGGACTAATATTAAACTGTTGGCTTGACTCACTACTTAAAATCAAAAGGCTTCAGTTAAACTCTCACTTACGCTAAAAACTCTAATTGTTAATAACATACACTCAAAATTAAATATCAAACTGTTTATCTACAAATTCTTTCTTAGTATTATTAATTATATAATAATTCTTCTTTATTACATATGTAAATGGTAAAACAAAGTGTAATATTTTTTTAGTGTTCGTTATTAATTATATCTATATATTAAAAATGAATAGTCATATATTTAATTGAGATATATTAAGTCTATATTTATATAGTTGTGCATAATACACATTAATAAACAATGAATGTTTTATTTTAAATAAATTTGTAATACAATTATAATACCCAAAATGATTAAATTGTCTTGATTTAAACATAGTTTCTTCATATATCATTATTCAATAATATTAATTATTTTGATTATGATTATCACAGAATAAATTTTTTATTACTATTATTTTAAATGTAACGGATAAATTATTTTATAACTTCATTGGTTTTTAACCATGATTGTGTAATATCTTGTTTATAATTATTGTATTTATCTAATAGTTTGTATAACGTTGCATGTGTTCGTTTCTATGTTCATTTTCATTATCAATGTTAACATTATGATTACTCTTATTTCTCACTATTCACTATTGACATTTGAGGTAGTTATATTCGTGTTTGTATTTTAATTATTTTCTAGTTTGAACGTTTGGAGTTTTCAATTTATTTTCATTAATTTCAATAAGATTGTCATTGAATTTCAATTACTAGTATTTTAAGTATAAATTAAATCACGAATATCAGAATTACAAGTTTATTTATTGGTAATTGATTTAGAATATGTTTTAAATTTTTGTTTGTATAAAACTTGTGTAAATAAAATAACTCATGTTTGTTTTAAGAGATAAGTTTTTAAAGACCCATTGTACGTGTAAAAACATATTTTAATTTGTAGATTTTGATAATATTTTTTATTGTTAACAATCATGTCCATTATTGTGGATACTTCTTTCTCGGTACCACCACCTCCATTAAACATGAACTTTTCAATTCCGCCGCCTTCAACCAATACATTCATTCCAACAAACTACAGGTTTCAAGGTCCTATACCTTTAAACATACGTGGTCCTAGTTTGGGTGGACCACCAAGACATCCAATAAATAAAAGTGCACCACCACTAGATTTAGATTTTGATGGCAAGCGCTTAAGAAAATCTGGTCTCCGTAAAACAGTAGACTACAATGCATCATTAATTCGAATGCTACAAAATCGTATTTGGCAACGCGATTTCAGAGATAGACCATTTTTACAACCAGATATATTATATACACCTCAACTTTTACCTCCACAGTGTTATGTAGATAATTCTGTTAATTCAGTTACTACTGCTTTTGTTAAGACTGTCACTAATAAAGTACGATGTCCTGTATTTTGTTTAGCATGGACGCCTGAAGGTAGACGTTTAATAACTGGTGCGTCCAGTGGTGAATTTACTCTATGGAATGGGCTGACATTTAATTTTGAAACTATTCTACAAGCACATGATTCACCTGTTCGTTCTATGGTTTGGTCTCATAATGGTAACTGGATGACTACTGGAGACCATACTGGTTATATTAAATATTGGCAGTCAAACATGAATAATGTCAAGATGTTTCAAGCACATAATGAAGCTGTCAGAGGTATAAGTTTTAGTCAGTCAGATGATAAATTTGCAACTTGTTCAGATGATGGAACTATACGTATATGGGACTTTTTTACTAACAGAGAAGAAAAAATACTTAGAGGTCATGGAGCAGATGTTAAATGTATTGATTGGCATCCTTACAAAGGTCTTTTAATTTCTGGAAGTAAAGATAATCAACAACCAATTAAACTGTGGGATCCAAAAACTGGTCAATCATTAGCTACTTTACATGCTCATAAAAGTACAGTTATGGATGTTAAATGGAATGCCAATGGTAACTGGGTGGTGTCTGCTTCTAGAGATCATTTATTAAAATTGTTTGATATTAGAAATCTTTCTCACGAAGTTCAAACATTTAGAGGCCATAAGAAAGAAGCTAGTACTATTGCTTGGCATCCATATCATGAAAACTTATTTTGTAGTGGAGGTTCTGATGGGGCTATATTATTTTGGAATGTGGGTGTTGATAAATTTGTTGGGTCTGTTGATCAAGCACATGATAGTATTGTTTGGTCATTAGCTTGGCATCCATTAGGTGAAGTTTTATGTTCTGGTTCAAATGATTACACGTGTAAGTTTTGGACACGAAATAGACCTGGAGATAAAATGACTGGAAAATATCATTCAGTAAATGCAGTTTCTAGCATGTTAAAAACAGAGAACATGATAACTGATTCTCAGTCAACTATTCCTGGAATGGGTCTTGAAGATATTACTGAAGAAGATTCTAATAAAACATTGGTTGACAATAATACTATACCACTTTTAGATACTGTTTCTACCGAAGAACCAACTCGAGTTAGACAATTTAAAAAAATACCATATTCTAAACCTATTCCTAAAAATTTTCAAAAGTTTTGGAATGAATATAAGACTAATGATGAAATAATAGAAGATGATGTAGATGAAAATCTTGGTCCTGATAATGATGTTGTTAATAATGTTGTAGAAAGTTTAATGGATTTAATACCTGGTTCAAGACCTGCAAGTGAAATAAAGCCAGAATCACTTTTAGTTTATGGACAAATGATAAGAGTAGATCATAATTCGCCATTAGAAAATGCAATTAAGGAAGGTCGAGATTCATTAATGCGTCTTCTCCATTCAGGCGCAATACCAGAAGTACGGCAACATCTATCATTTGAAAGCAATAATGATCCAATTTTCGCATATGCTGCCAAGCATCTACAAAAAGATCAAGACTTACGCAGAAATCCATATCATAATAATTATACAATAAATCAGGATATCGATCTTAGAATAATTAATAGTTATAATCAGAAATATGGACCTAATACTAATTTTCAAACACATTCTAATGACAATTTCAATAGACAAACAATAAATCATCCATCAAGTGGATACAACCATCAAACAAGAACTTACTATAATAAATCGCATCCATATAATAATTCACAAAACAATAGATCATCTCGACACTATGGAAATAATCAAAATGGTTTGCGCAATTGTCCACCAACTAATTTAATGGATTCAAACTTTTCTAGGCCATCCAATTACAGATCAAATTCACAAAGACCGCCTCAAAATTATAACAACATGTAAATTATTTCTCAGTTTTGGTACCGAGTTACAAGTTATTCATGATAATAATTAAATGTATAAAAATATTGTAAAATATTTATTGTTCATGTTTTGCGAATATAAGATGTAAAAAAATTTTCTTATTTTAGGTAGGTATAACTACATTTTTTAGAAAATTAACAATTATTAGTGTTCAATGTGGCCTATTGATATTTTTTCAGACCATTGTTGTTTATAAATTTGTGTTGTATTGTATATACATTTACAAAATGATTTACTTTTAAAAAGTTAAAAATGAAAAAAATTAATATTTACTAAAATCCGTGTTTTATCCTGTTCCTTTAAAAAAAAAACAATTCTTAATGTTTGTTGCTATATGGTTATTTTATTACGTTGAATTTTCAAATTGTTTTAACGATTTGAATTTAATTTATTTTTCAGATACATTTACTGTGTTGAAGTTAAAAAATAACATTCATTATTATCTGTTGATATAGAAGACTAATGTGTTATACATAACTCATTTTTTTTTTTTATTGATACAAAATTCGAATCGCCATTTAATTTTGTTTTATATTTTTATCTAATTTATTTCTATACTTTGTAGTAATAATCACATTTACTATAATTATTGTTTAATAGTTAACATTAATACAATGAAATTTATACTGAACACATAACAATCAGCTTTAAACCAAAAAATTAATTTGGTTTAATATTAAAGAGTCATAGTGAATATTATTCAAATATATAGAAAATTGACATCAGTTATTTTTAAGACATTACTCTTTTATTTAATTAAAAATTAGACATTTTTCTAGTTATACCTTGGTAAACTAAAAGAAAGTATTAATTATACTAAATATGGTCCTTACCTTGTACTCCGAAAAATAGGACCCCGTCCTGAGACTTGTGTCAACAATTTGGGAAATTGAGTCCTCCCCAGTTACCAACCTATGCAATATTAAATAAGATCTCAAAATGCTATTTGTTTTTTATCAATTTTTGTGCTTCATTTTTTTAAAACTACATTCATTTAATAGTAAAATTACATTTTTACAAGAATTATTTTTGGTAATTTATGTTTTATAATTATTATATTTAAATGATAACTTCAATTTTTTATTTTAAAATCATAATTTATTAAATTTGTAGGTATTTGAAATGTATTAGTTTTGACTATTTACGAAAAAAATAAAAGTATATAAGTGCCCTGGTAGAATATAAATTATGTGAAAATATGAATTAATTAATTAGACCACTATATATATATATATATGTACAATTTAGGACAGCTTGGAAAACTATTTTACGTTTGCTTTTTATTACCTTTTTATAACCTTAAAAGTACCTATTATAAAAATTGATATATTTAAACATTGGAAGTCATAGAAAACTAAAATTCTCACAAGAAAAATAATATGTTGATAATTTATGAAATATTAAGAACATATAAGTATTTATAAAATATTTATTATTTATACGAGTTGATATTAAAAATTTTTATTCCAGGTATAATTTAAAATAGTTTAATTCTAAAATGAAAAATGTCGAACTTATTAAATGTTTATAGACATATAAGTTTAACATGGGCAATTTACTTAACTATTTATACCCATACTTAATTCTGTATGTGATATGTGTGGAACATATTAATCATCAATTTTCTTTGGTTTTCGATTTATATTTTGAGAAAAAATAAGACATACGTAATTGTTTTATAATAATTGTGTTTTCCATTTAACTTTATGCACAATTTTTGAATAAATTGATAAAAAATATACCGAAATATTCCAAAAAAGTTTTGCAATTTTACTTTATTTATTCCAAATAATGTACTGAAAATAGTTGCTAACGTTATTTTGGGAAAAATCTATGATACATTATTTGTAACAAAATGGATTTTATTTTTAGAATGAAAATTGATTGTTTAAATGAATATTAGTATTACTTATGGAATACAATTATTTAATTAAGTACGGTTATTGTATTTTACAATTTTTATTTTGAATTTTCAAAAATCTGAAAACATTGAATAGACAATAATTATTCGTATATTTTAACTACGCCTTAAATGATTATTTGTATATTCCATAAAACATAAATTATTTGTCAACGTTCTCATCTTATTTGTAATTTTAATACTTATCGAGTCATTTTGAATATATTATAAGATAACAATTATGTATATATATTTATATGTGTGCATATATATATATATATATATATAATGATTAATTTAATAATATATATTTAATAAAAATATATAAATTAAAATCTATATGGTGAAGACATTTATAGTACAATACATAAACATAGCCTCAGTTGGGATGTTTGTTTGGTTTTAATACAGATTTATGTTGAATTAGGTGAAGTGACGAAATGAATTAATATTCCGATAATTTATTATTAATTACCGATTTTGATACTTAGATCCAGAATTATTTACTATTATTAAAATATATTATGTATATTTTTTATTTAAAATATTTCTTTGAAAAGATTCAAGAAATATTGCAATTTATTACTTCCAGAAAATATATTTTAAATTTGAATTTTTATCTTGGCGTACATTAATAAGATTAAAATTTTAACGCCAATGAATTTATAGTCTTTTTAACCTCATTTTTATAATAAAATAATGAATTGTGAAAATATAAAATTCTAGGCAATATTTATAATGTATTTTTATTATATAATTGTAATTGGTAACATGTTATATTCTTCTTTTCGAACTATAATCACAGGCAGATTTTAAACTACATTTAATTTATCTAAATTTATACATTGTTATAACTAATAAATAATAACCCCAAAACTAATAACTATTTTGTTATGGTTTTTTTTATATTCGTCAGCAATAAATAAATTAGTGTCTAATACGCATTCGTACTTAGTGGCTTGTGTCTTAGTTTATAACTAAATGTATTTATCCATGCCATTGTTAAAATATATTTAAGTTTTCAACATTACAAAATGTTAAACTCTTTGGTGAACTTTTGTCTTACCATCTCATTGATATTGACTAAAATGATATTATGTTATCATTAAAGGGGTAGCTGATAGTATTATTATTGTTATGGTACCATAGCGAAACACAATTTTTGATATTTAAGTAAATGAGAACAATTTTTGGATAGTTTAAATATGTAGTTAATAAAGTTGTATATTTTATTCTAGTTTAAATTCGTCATATGGTTTAATATTAATAAGATATTAGCGTTGTAAATAAATTATCTACTTTTTTATTATAAAAGCAATCTTATTTCATGTTTTATAAGTAAATTGATATCACTATAAAAAAAAATGGAAATTGACAATCATCAAATTTCATCTGTTGCATTAAAAATTCATCATGACAATATTGTTCAAGACATTCAAGGAGATGTGACTGTGGCATTATTTCAAGAAAATGTGCTAACAGAAGATGAATATATAAAAATTATATCTGAGGTAAGAGAAGGTCGACGGTTTAAAAAAAGTTAAATTGTATAAAATATGTTGGTCGTAGAAAAACCGTCTAATGGAAGCAACTCATTTACTTGAAATATTGCAATCAAAGAACAGTTATGGTATTAATCAATTCATAAAGTATTTGTTGAAGTATTATTCATGGATAGCCGAACCCATTGAAATTTCAATAACAAACGAGTATAAAAATGGCTTGTATTTAACAAAACTACAGGACGTTTTAACTTCTGGTGAAGTCCCTCAATTATCTTCAAGACATGTATCACGAACTAAACATGTATGTAAAAACGTATACCATTGTGAGTAATATCATATAGTTAATTTTTATTTTAGGTAAAAATGTTAAAAGATTATTTAAAAAAATTAGAACCAGGTCATTTTATTATAGTAAATGGTATGAATGGTTGTGGAAAATCTAGTCTAATTGCTGAGGTATTAAACGATCCTTTGATAACAATGCAATACTTTCAGGTAATATTTTGTTAAATTAATATTTTAAATTATACAACATAATTATATAATAACAAGTAGTAATATTAAATTATATATAATTATTTTTAATAAAATTTTAAAAAAACTATTATTTTTTAGGGATTTGTACAATGGATTAATGTTGGAAAAGACGATTGTATAGATGTTGGATGTATTCAAACTGAAATAATAAATAGATTAAGTGATCAAGAATTGCTTATTTCACCTCCATTAAGTACAGATTATGAGGCTACAAAAAAAACACTTCGAACTTTGTATGTATATATTTGTACATTTATGTAGAATAAAGTTTTTTAAAATTTAAATCAAATTATATTCTATAATTCTATAAGAATTTATTTTACAGCATTTGTTGAGTTTTAAACTTCAATTTGAAAAAAAATATATATTTAATTGTATATTTCAGTTCTATTTTGTTTTTATATAAAAAAATTAATATAATAAGTAATAATTGTTTAAAAACTATTTTTTTGATATAAACTAATTGTGTTTAGTTTTTATGTTAAAAATGTTATAAAAATCATTATTTTTGTTTATATAGATGGAAACAAAAAAATTTAATGAATGGTTTATTGATTTTGGATGATGTTTATAGTAAACAAATAGTAAAGTACTTGGATTTTGGATGTAAAATATTGATAACAACATGTGATAAAAGCATTATGGATGACATAGTTGACACAAGGGTTGAGTATATAAAAGTAAATGAAGGATTTGAGGAAAAGGAGACTTTAGATTTATTTTCAAAATGCTTAAGTATTAATGTTGAGTTTTTACCATCACATGCATCAAAGCTTCATTATGTATGTAAAGGTAGGTAAATCAGTTTTTGAAAATAGCAATATATATTTATTTAAACATACATACATAATTTGTTTAGGATTTCCATTAACTATTTCACTTATTGGTGCACAGCTTGAAACACATAAAGAAGAAACTATTAATAATGTAGATAGGTGGACATTTTATTTAGAAGAATTATCAGATAAATCTAGTGAACCATTTAGGTAACATTTATCTTTCACTTTACATTTAATTTTGACGTATAAGTTATAAATTAATATTACCTATGCTTAATGTTTAAATTACAAGTCATCTTTAAAAAATAAGTTATTATTTATATTTATATTAATATTAATAAAATATTTAATAATCATAATTAAATACTATTTTTGAAAGTTAGGAAAATATTTGAATTTTAATAAGATAGTGTAAATACATTAATTTACTTTTATTACTTTGGTTTTACCAATTATTTTATAATATTTTATTTAAATATTTAATTTTGCAATAAAAATAATTAGTGCAAATTTACATTTGTATTTAAAATTAATTGAATAATTATAATTTTGAGAATGTATTTATATTAACTTAAAAAATACGCATATAACTTTAATATATATATTATAAATCTAATTTTAAAGGCGAATTGTATTTAGATTGTTTTGAAATTATCTTATTAAAATAGACAATAAATTGTATGGGAAATACAATGGTTGCCCCATGGAAGGTGAGCTTATTTTGGTATATATAATTGTTATTAATTGTAAATGTTGATTAAAATATTTGTGTATAGTTTCAATTAATAAAAGTATTTACTAATGTATTTACTGATATCTAATACATGTATTTTTAATTAAATAATTTTGTGCAGAAGATATATTGTACGACCATAAAATAAAATTGATTATTGCAAAATATATTTCTATGTATAAAATATATATAATATTTTATAGATATACATTGCGTAGTGACAAACAAGTTAAGAGTCTTGAAAAAGCAATAGAAATGTGTATAAATAGTTTATCTTATGATCTTCAAAAGAATTATCAAGATTTTTCATTATTTGTGCCTGATTTAAATATTAAACCAGAAGTAATTACATTATATAATATAACTAACATTTTTTCGTGAAAAACGTTTATTTTTAAAATATCAATTAAACATTTTTTAATTTTAGGTTTTATCTGTACTTTGGAATTTAAAAAAAATACAAGTTGAAGATATCTTGTTGGAATTTATCCGTAAAAGTTTATTAATTAGAGCTTGGAACCAACCTTTAAATAGCTATGTTTATTCAATACATGATTTGCTTTTAAGTAATATAAAAAAAAAGATGAATTATCAGGATTTTAAGGTATATAGTTTATAGAGTATATTATACTTTATTATTCAAGATATTAATTATATTAAATAATTAATTTTATTGACAATTTTAAGGAATTGCATATAAAGCTTATTGAGCGTTATAGGATTTATTGTAATGGAAATTTTGCTGAACTTCCAAAAAATGATAATTACATTTTTTTGTATTTTGGGTATCATTTGAAAAATGCTGATATGCTAGAAGAATTTCCTCGATGGTTTTTAAATTTAAAATTTTTAGAGTCAAAAATATGTGTGGCTGGTCCTGCTGATTTATTAACAGATTTAAGAAAATACAGAAAATATATTGTTGTTCGGGTAATAATTTTAATACAAGAAAAATTATACTATTAATTTTAATTTAGTATATTATGTTCACTTTAAAAATTATAATTTTAGAGTATTTATGAGGAATATATTAAAGAAATTGAACATTTTGTTAAATCTAATGGACCTAATCTATACCAAACAAAATGTGATATTGTCCAATTAGGTCTCCTAGAACCTGAAACTTCTTATATATATAAAGAATCATATAAAATTGCAAAAGTTAGTGAGAAATCATATTTTTATTATAAGTGAGTTTAAATTAAATTTTATATTATATTAAAAATATTTGAGTAATAACTATTTATAGTATTCGAGCATCACAAAGTTGTCTTCCAACACTTCATATATCTGTTGTAAGAGATAAAATTGGAACGGTTATTTTTGGGAACAATCATGATGAGGTAATAATTGGTACTCAAAGTGGAAGTATAAAAGTAAGTATATTTCTTGTTATGCATTTAGAAAGCTTTAAATTCATATTTTTAAAAATTCATTTTTAAGTGCTGTTAAGTATTTTAATATTTTTATTAAACAGTTCAACATACAATTATAATTTTATTCCAATATTTTACTATTTTAGGTATGGAATATAATGTCTCAAAAATGTTTGTATACTTATGATGGCCACACTGGAAAAATTATTCATTTGGTAAAAAATAAATTGAAAAACCTATTTTTATCAACATCTTTTGATTCAACAATTCGTATTTGGAATATGCATAATTTTTCTGTATATGATGGTATATATAATTTAAATAAATAAATAAATAAATTTATTATTTTTAATATATTTTTTTTTAAGATTCGGAAACACGTACACCTTCACCTGAAACCAGACAAGAACATTGGCAAAATGTATTTAATCAAAATTGTAAAAAACCAACAGATATTGCTGATTGTATTGGCGTATTAAATCATAATTCAGGACCAGTTATTTTTGCACAGTTTTCTTTTGATGATAAATTAATTGTGTCATCTGCAGTTGATAAAACTTTAAAGGTGATATTTTAATTTTATTTTTTACAATCTGTAATTAGTTTATAATAAATAAAATTTCTAATATTTATAAACGGTAATTATTAGATAATGTGAAAAATATACGGGCAAGGGAATACTATTAAGAAAATGTTACTTTATGGTTTTTTTTAACTTATTGATGTTTTATCAAATTTCTTCAGTTGCCTTAAGGTTACTATGTATAATTTTAGATAAATCTCTAGCTAGTGGATTTGAATGGTTAACAAATTTGAAGTAAATATATCTGTAATATAGTATTACCACATTTGATTTGAGAGAAATATTGAGGTCTTTGTGTAAGGTATGATTTAATATGTATAAAGAAGTTTAATAATTTGCCAGAGAGTTTTTAATTGGAATGTCTGGAGTTTATTTTTATTAGATGGTTTGTTTTACCTTAAATTTGTGTAGCATTAGTTTATAATGGTTTAAGGAGTTTATATATAAATGATTATTGAGATCAATATACTTTGATATTAAAATATAGTATAGATACTTTGGTTGATTGGTAATTTCCTTTAGTATTTAAATATGCTATTGAGAAGAGGTTTTGGTTAAATGTTATTTTTAGGTATTGAATGTAATGGTTTTAATGGTAGAAATTCGTCATTGAGGTATACGAGAAAACATTTCTGAGTTTTATAGAGTGAAACTACATGTAAACTGACTTCCTAATTTTAATTTGTCATTTATAATATTAAGAAAGAAAATTTAAATATGTTTGCATATATTATGTGGTTTTATTAAGATTAGAATATATCTATTGGTAGTCTTCTCCTAAAATAGTGTTAGGCTTTGTAGGTTGATTAGTATTATATAAGTTTAAAACTTATAAAAAACAATTATTGCTCCTCGAGGAAAATTTGCCTTGATTATAGTGATGGATGTGAGAATAGTGTTTTTATATTAAGAAGTATTGCTCCTCTGGATACAGTTTCATAAAAAAGTACATTAGTGAAAGTAGTTGTTTTAACTTCAGTTGTAAGTCTGGGTGCCAAATTTAGTTAATGTCTAAAAAAATGCCCATAATAAATATTTTTATGTATTTTAATATGTTATATTTTTAGACTTTAAGTAGAAAACAATTATTTTATTTTATTATGATGGGTTTTATTGTTATTGTTTTAATGTATATTCATGATTGCATAATTCCCAGTGACAATTTGTGTATAAATAATGATTTGCAAAAGTTTTTTTTTCTATTAGGAGGAAAGAAAAATATTAAATAAAATAAAAAAAAGATAAAATTGTCAACATATCACATTTTTATAAAATAAAAATTAATTTTTTTTAATAATTTAGATTTTTATCAATTGTAATTTTAACGTTATATCGACAAAATTTAATTTTTATGGATAAAATGAGGGAAAATAGACTTGGATGGTTTGGTCATGTTATGAGGAGAGAAGATTCAGAAGCAGTAAGAACAGTTATGGAATTGAGTATGGAAGAAAAAGAAGGGGAAAACTAAAGAAGAAATGGTTGAATACAATTGAGGAGGATATGAGGATTGCTGGTGTGTGCGTGGAGGATGTGAATTACATACTGATGAAATATTAATAATATTTTTCGATCTTACCGACATAATAATAAAAATATATGAACTGATTATTTAAATAAAAAATCACGAGTGCAATTAGTTTAACATTATCTTATAAACAAGGGTCTTCCTGTCTTAGGGACCATTCGATTTACCACCTGAGCTGCTCCTGCCTTGTGGATGGTGGCGAAATTTACCTTTGTATTCTAATAATAATATTATATATTATATATATTATTACATAAAACGTTTTTCATTGCCTAAAAACATGAATTAAACGTTTTCTAAAAATGAAACCTAGCTAAATCGATTTATCACTCTCGAAACCTGTATACTAAATTTCATGAAAATTTTTGGAGCTGTTTCCGAGATTCACATTATATATACAATACTTGCTCGTTTAAAGGTATTAGATAGATAGATATTTTGGCCAAATGGAGGTTTAAGACGAAGGTGGCCGACCCCATATAGATGGGATAAAGGCGAAGATGATGATGATTAGATAGATAGATATTATATATTTTAAAAAATACATATATTTATTTTTCCTTAAATTTTTAAATTTATATATAGGTACATTACTATTTTTATTAATTATTTATCGTAACCCTTTACTTTTATTATTTAATAAATATACTTTGGCCAAGTATGTTGAATAAAAGTATAGTAAACATTTTATAGGATGTTTTTGGTAAGTAAAATATAAATAGTAATAATAACAATATACATTGATATGTTTCATTAATTTTTATTTTGTAAATAGTATTTAAAGTTTAATAACAATACTATTTTTAACTTTTAATAAATAATAAATAATTTATTATTATTTTGACAATTAATATATTTATTAAAATAGGTGTGGATATTAAAGGATACTTGCAGACTTTTTAAGACAGTCAAACAAAGTAGCATTATCTATAGGTGTTATTTTATGGAAAATATAAGAAATGATTGTATAATTTTCTTAACTCAATCACAAACAGGAAGTGGTATTTATTTTTGTCAATTTCCTTTTGATCACTGTACTGGATTATTGTACTTAAAAGAAAAAGTGTTATCATTATTTCTTCTACCTAATACGGAAGGTAAACATAATTTATTGTCAAATGGATATTATGGAAATTTATTTATTAAAAAAATTTTATTTATAGGAGATGATAAATTGCTTATTATGACACCAAAGAAATTGTGCTGCTATAAATTTAAATGGGATGAACCTATATGTTTAATAGAGCATTCTTACCCATTAAATTACCAATATTTTCATTTGTCTTCTATCTCAGAAAGATATACTAGTAAAACAAATAATTCTCGGTTTATAGCGTTCAGTTTAACCAACTGTAAAATAAAAGTTTATGATATGTTGACAGGATATTTTATTTTGGATTTAAACGATCCTATTCGGTAAGTTAAAATTATTTGACTAATAATGTATTTGTTTGTAATAGTTATAATTTTTGTGTTATAGAGGTATATTGAGCCTAGACTGGTTCTGGTCTAAAAAAGATCAAAATAACTGGTTGCTTTGTGCTTCTGAAGATAAATGTATTAGATTATGGTGTCTAAATGGTATTTCACAATATACTTGTGCTCATCAAACAAACAGCATAAATAAATCTAATAATAATTTTGAAAATATATGCAAAAACGAAATAATATCACTCAAAAATTATAAATTATTTTCTGAAGATCAAAATTTGTATTGTTATAAATTTAAACCAATTTTTGATGCTGTATGGTTGGATAATAATTTATTTTTATTAGCAGCTATAACTGAATGCGGAACATTAAAGGTAATTCATTAATACATTTAAAAAGGTAGCTTTAACATAAATTGTGTAGATATTCTAATATTATTGATGATAAAAATAATCAAATATAGATATTAGTAGTATACATTTTAAAATCAAAATAGTGCTAAAGAGCAGTAACGTTTATATTTATTTTATTTTATATTTAAGATTTTATTATTTTGGTTAATTATTAAAAATATTGATTTAAATAATTATCAGATATATTTAAAGAAGGGTAGATGGGTTAAAAATAATAAGACCCTATTTATATGAAGCTTTTAACATTCCTAATATGTATTTGTAATATAGTTGTATAATGGTTATAATATTAAATACACGAACTGAGTAATCTTTGTTTGTTTTGTTTTGTTTTACTTTAGCGCAACTAAGTAAAATATTATTATACGTTAGAAAATTATAATAAATTATATTTATAAAACAATTCTACATTTATTTTATATTTAATGCTTTTGTTCTAAAACAACGTCACATATTTGATTAAAAGAAATAACAATTCATTTTAATCAAATACAAACTAAAGTTTAATATAACATTGATCATCTGCGAATATTAGAGCCATGAAAGGATTGGATAATTAGGCAGTGATTTTTACCACATATATTAAAAGTATTTATAAAACTTGTGTTTTTATTTAAACATCAGAAAGTATAGTCAAATAAAACAAACCTATATTAATAAAAAATTGTTTTTACCATTCTTTACTACATTTTATATGTTAAATCCCAAATTAGGATTGCCCAATTAATTAATAATTCAAGTCAGTTCATTTTATATGATGAGTTATGATGAATGCTACTCAATGAATGTACTGAGTAACAATATAATTTAATAATTATGTGTTATAAGCGATATAGGGACACCTAGAATTATATAAATATTTATAATATGTACTTGTATATATTTTACACAGTAAATTATCAATTGAAATCTTATATTTTCAATTTACATAATAAACATATTACTGAAGCTTTGTATGTAGGTGTTTTTTTAACAATTTATAAAATTAATCCCCACATTTAAGTAAAAAATACAATGAAAAAATACAAATTAAAATACAAATTAAAATAAAACTTAATAATATAAATATATTAAATGACATTAGATAATAATTAAAATTATTGATATTATACTAAGTATATATAATTTACAGTAGTGTCAATAGGTGTTAGATTAGAAACCCAGAATTATGAAAAAATATGAGGGCGAGGAATGTAGGTAATTTGAATATGCATTTAAAAAAAATAAAACTAAGCACGAAAAAAATGTATGTATATATATATATATATATATATATATATCTTTTTTCAAATGTAATTAGTATTATATGATTTTAGATACTATTTGATGGCTTAGATCAATGGTCAATGATTGATAAAAGAGTTTCAGCTTTGTCAATAGTAAATTTAGATCAAAAACTTGATAAGACAATAATAATTGTGGCATGTGAAGATTTATCTGTGCATTTATTGAAATTCCAGTCATCTCAATATTTATTTAATACTATAGATAATGCTCAACAAATTTTTGTTTGTTTTGACCATAGTGATTTAACTTTAGCAGTGTTGTTGAATAAAAAAGATGATTCAGCTGAACAAGTTATAGAGGTAAAATAAATGTTATATTTAAAAAGTATTACAATATTAAATAATTATTGTTTTTTAAAAATTTTATTTGATTAGATTTGGGCAAACAAAAAGAATATTAATTTAAATATAAAGCATTTTATTAATTGTTTTGTATTTCATGATAAAGTTATTGTGTTATGCAATATTCATGAAGTTAAGGTAAGCTATATTTTAAACAATTTATTTATTTATTGTAATATAATAAACAATTTTATTATTTTGTGTACATTTAAATTAATAAGGAAAAATCACTCTTAAAAATATTGATTTTTTCGATTTTTATACATTTTAAAAATTATTACTTTATTTATTTAAGATAATTATTTTAAGTACAATATTATATTTATTATATATTATTTTATTAATTATTTTATTATAACTTGAAATAATAAAGAATAAGAAATATATTGTTTAATATTAAATAATAAAACAGCTTATTTGGTCACAAAATAATCATTTATATAACTATTATTGTAATAGATAAATTTATTATATATTTTTTCATAACTAAAAACTTATGTATGATAAAGGAATAGAATTATTCGTGTTTTTTCTTTATTTTTGAGTTCTAATATTTTGTAATGTTCTTACTATATGTTTTTAATTTATTTTAACTTTTGTATTTGACAGGTAATAAATTTATGTGCCTTAACATTAGCAAATTTAGAAATGAATTGCATTAAAATAAACGGAAGTTTAATGCTTGATCATTCAACATTAGTAGTGACTTATAATGCCAATACTTTAAACATAATAAACTTAACATCTGATTTAAAATTAAATCCAATTGATCAATATGCATTACCATTTAAAGAGAGTGAATCAATATCCATTAGTATGTCCAATGATAAACACTTATTTGCTGTTAGCGGGCAAAATAATATTATTGTAAGTAGATTAATATAATATTTATTACTTATATAAGAAATCTGTTTTCATAATATATTTGTTTTTATTAGTTGATTAACAAAATATCAAAAACTACTATAGTTATAATTGACCCAAGTATGAATAATATACAATCAATGGTATGGTCAGCAGATGATACTCGTTTAGCAATTAAAGACGACAATCAAATTATTATATTTAATGTAGAAACTGGTAATAAAATTGCGAGTGTAACATTAACTTCAGATAAATTTTTAGTGGATTCTGTATTTAGTAGATTTATTGCAATAAACACTGCTGGAAAATTAGTAATATTTAATTTACTTAGTGACATTAATTGTTGATATATTTATCAATTAAACAATGCATTTAATAAAATTATAGATTAATGTGTATGACTTGTAACAATATATTTAATGTTTCATTTAAATACTCATATACAAATTTAAATACTTTAATTTACATACACATATATATATATATGTGTGTGTGTGTGTGTGTGTATAGTTTCTATCCTAAAAAAGTACAAATTAATATGTTAGTAGTTAATTGTAGTTGTATGTATATGCAAATGTTGTATAGTTAAAATCAAATTTTTATTTGAATTTTGGAATTTTTTATTTATAAATTATATGTTGCTTTTTTTAAAAATGTTTTGGGTTTATTATAAATGTTAAAAGTAATATACCTGTATTATTCTCAAGTATAATTTTGCATTTATTGAATTAGTTAATAATTAAATGTTATAAATTTCTATTAACAATTTTAAAAGAAACTTAAGCTTATACTATTTATTTTGTACAGATACTTAATTTATTTTATATATATTTAAATTTTACAAAATATTTTTTTAAATTATACAATTTCTTAATAAAATATTATTAATACTGCATTACATATAACAAAATCAATATTTTCCCTTTAAATTGTATATTGTACTACAATTGATGGTGACATAATTTCAATAATATTTTACTTAGCAATTTGTTCATACACACGCACCTATACATAATATATGTATGTAGGTAGATAAAGAAAGATGGAAAATAATATTTTTCTAAACGGATATTGGAATATAATATTTAATATTTTATTAATTAAATATTTGATGTTATGATTATAGTATTTTTTAAATTCTTTTACAATAAATTGTAAGCATTATTTGTCTTAGTTTTCTATAACATATTTTTAATTTGCATACAATTTTCCTCATAATAAGTTAATATATATTTTAATATTTAAAAAACTTCCACTTTTTTGTTAAATTATAAAAAGAAATTGAAAAAATTATAAAGTATTATCTGTGATTATTTAATAGACTGATCAAAATTTGTTTTTTTAAATTATTATTACTTGATTTTCATAGAAAAGCATTTAAAAATATATTATTTATAAATTGTATGTACTTATATAGTTGTTTATAACTTTAAAAGTACAAAAACGTGTGGTACAATTCCAATTAATAAATTTGTTGAAATACATTTAGTACATCAAGTACACATTTAACTATTATATTTTTTATGTAGATACAAACTTAATTGTTATTTGTTTATTTTTATATTTAATTATATTTTTAATCATTGATTTTTAAATTCATGTATATTAGTACTAGTGATTTAAATTTTTTATTGTTTAAGTGTAAATTTTAATTGTATAAATTATTTTATAGGAATTAATATTGATTATCCATTATAATTTGAATTCAAACTAAATTACTTTTTAATGTTAGTATTCAATATTTAATTATTTTCATATATTATGGCACTATAGTATTTCACAAAAATGTATTAATTTAAAGAGATGGATTAATGTAGACTATATTGTCTCAAATTTCTAAATTGCTGTGTTTTTACAAGACTTGTTAGTGTTCATTTTTTTTTATACAATATAAAATTTTTATTATATATTTTGTGGTTTTTGTATATTATCCAATTATCAATAATTGTTAATTATTAACGTTAATTAATTAACGTTAAATTTAATTAATTTAAATTAATTAATTTAATTAATTATTAAATATTTACGTTGTTCATATGTGTATATAAAACAAATTGATATATTTATATATTGATTGTAATATACATATTTGCTCAAATTATTGATTTATTTTTAAAATTAATTTGGTTACTTCAAACACTTATAGTTAGGTTGTATGCTTTGCTGTAAATAATGCAACCAGTTGGGATTTTAATAAAAATTAAAACAAATGCATTTCTACCTTAACTTTTTTTTTTGATTATTCACAGACTTGGCAAAAATAGAATTTTTTTTTTTAATAATTTTATTATTGATAATATGATTGTAATTTAATTCCTATTTTTTTACTTTCGATTTGTTATTTACACTGTTTATATTACATCATATACTATTATTTTGTTTTGTTTTTATCATTTTTTACACTGATATACTTATTATGAATTAATTTTCAATTTAAAATAATTTCAATAAGTAAAAAATTCAATATACAAAAATATTTAGAGACAGAATTATGTTTAATTGGTTATTCAATAAAATGATAAATCATTAATATTCAGCTACAATATTAGTACGTACAGAAATAATATATAATTTGAAAATTTGGACTTATATGATCTATTTACAAATATTTATAATATATATTATATGTGTAATGTGAACGTTTGTATAATAATCAAGGATTAAGTATATATATATCCTCCAATTTGACGCACTATTGATTAACTAAAAGAAAGTGAATAGAATAGTAGTAATAGACCTAAAAATTAGTAAATATGGTATAATATGGTTCCAAGGTCGGTGGCTTGCTATGGTTTAATGGTTTTATGGATAACACAACCATGGCAAATCATAACTCATAAAACAAATGGAATGAAAGAAAAATTGGTATATACCCAATAATAGAGGTAATTATTATTATTTTCTTCACTAATTAATTTTTATCACTAAACAGTATTTAAACTGGCAGAGGACTTGTAACAACATACATTTTGTTTTATATAATTACAAATTTAATAGTTAGAAACATGTTTTATATTAAAGAAAGTTAATTAAAATGTAATTTTATTTTGTACATAAATGAGTGTATACATTGAGCTTTTTTTACTTAGGGCATTATTTTTTGAATCAATACGTTGTAAAATTAATAACTTTAGTAAAATATTCTCTGTCGATGTTTTTGTTTTATTAAATAAAACAGGAATTATCCAAAATTAATGATCCAATACTAATGGAACAATAAACTTAACCAAATGTTTTCTGTTTTTATATAAACATCGAAAAACCAAAATAATTAATATTTCGGTTTTAATTTCAGTTGCTGGATGTTTTATGATTAATTTAGGTAAATTATTTATGTATTAGGATTTCTTAAGACGTAATATTTACATATATATTTATATATACATTATAAAAGATAATTAAAATTTATTAACATATACAGGTAAAAGAAAATGATTAAACTGTTCATTTTCACGGAATGGAACAGAAAAAATTTTTATGACAAATAGCACGAATGATTCTTTTGTAAATATATAGGCAAACGTCTAGCGATCTTGATACGTCACGAGTCTTTCTTACAAGACTATCAGTTCAACGAATTCACATAGACAAATTTTGATATTTTCAATAAATATATTAATTATTTACCTATGTCATTAATTTTTTACGGTCATTATTTCATATCAATATTTCGTTATCAATATTATTCGGCGATGATTATCAAATAAAAATCTATCAAAATATCAAAAAATATTAGCTTAGTAAGTCATTAACGAGTAACGGACGTAACTGATAGTGAAAATTAATCGGAGTTTTTTATATTATTTTGTTTAATAATATAACAATATATGCAGATTATGTTATTTATTATGATGTAGTTAAATACTTTAACCGTTCGTGACGTCGTGTGTGTATACCAGCGGTATTGCAAAGGTTGACGATTGATAAATACCTATCAGGTTATAGTTGCCCGTTGAACTTATGATCTGATGATGAGTATTTTTGCTTGAAAAGTATTGACGGCAATAGCAAAAGCATAATGTCGTTTACATTTGGAACAGATATTGATCCATTCCTTGTGAAGAACTTCAATGTACAATCCACCATTGGTAAGCTCCATCCAACTGAAAATGTTTTTACAATTTATTCTATACATTTTATTTGCCCATGTCGATTGCGTAACATACTTAATTGTTCTCATTTTGTTCTATTAGGTTTGATGACAGTATGTGTTGGTTTGATAGCGCTGGCTGTGGTGTTTGAGTCTTTGAAGACAGTACATTTTATGATGAAAGTTCATAGAAGACTGTTGTGTTGTAGTCAGCCCAACTGCAAAGAATATGCTAACAAAAACTCATTTACTATAACATTTCGAATGAGAATTTTTGAGTAAGCTTATAACCAATTAGTTGTAAATCACTGTTAAAATTCTGTTTTTGTATATAGTTGTTTGAGAGCACTAGGAGTTTACATGTTTCAACTGTTAATCGGATATGTTTTAATGTGTGCCGTAATGACATTCAATGGTTATGTATTCTTTGCAACTGTTGGAGGATATGGTTTTGGATACTGGTTGTTTGGTCTAACAATGATGCATTTGTCAGCAAAAAATTTACTGAAAACTCAAAACGTTCCAATTAAATGTAAAAACTGCACTACAATTGACACAAATAGTAAGTGTTTTGAATATTATTGTAATTAAGAAGCATTGAATAATTGTTGTTATTTATAGAAAAAGATTCTACAGAGTGTAGCACTAGTACTGATGTTAGTGATGATTTACCAGGCTCAAGTTCTGTGATAGAAGTGGAAATACATAGCAAATTATAATAAAATAGTAAATTTTACTACTAAAACTTTTAGAAGCATTATTTCACATATATTTTTATTTTATAATTATTAAGAATTAAAAAAAAATTATATTTGTAATAACTATTAAATTTCGTAAGAGGATTTCATATCTATATTTGTTACCATCAATACAGTTTTTGAGTTTTTTTAAATAGCTGTAATTTCTTCGATTAACAATATTTTATAAGAAGACTGAGATGCGACAAAAAAAATATAGTTTTTTTAACCTAAATGACATAATTTAAATTCTATAGTAATATTATTTTATTACATTGTTTTTTAGACAAATAATTAATGTATGACGTTTTTAATGTTTCTTATTGCTATACCAAAGAAATTATTTACCTACTTCATGTGTATATAAATAAATAAATATATATATATATTAAAAATATTGTAGACAATTTTATTATATTAAGGGTAGTTGTAAAGTTTTATTATTTTGAAATTATCCAAATCCATTAACGTTAGTACAAAACACTTGTTATTATTTTGAAATTTAAACCTTTAAAGCATTAAACTTAAAAAAATTGTTTATCTTCAATTTGGCTAAGAGAATATTGATTTCTCAGTTATGATACAGTTTAAAATATAGTTAAATGGTATAATGTTATATTATGTGTTCTAAACATATATTTAATAAATATTTTGTAAAAGATGATAGTTGTTTTTAAGTAATTAGTTATAATGTATATCATTTGTCTTCATCATCATATATGTGTACCATAATTGAATTAAAGCATAAATTATGTTCTAGTATTTAACTCTTGTAAATAAAAAAATAATGCCATGCTTAGTCTTTTTAATATTAATGATATAAGTTAGACATATAAAACTAATGTAGTATATATATTTGTTATGAAATGTGTGTATATGTATGTTAGATAATGAATTGTTTTTTGTTATAACAATATTTGATATATAAATAATTAATGTTTAGGTTATTAGTTAATTATATGTAATTAATAAGTTCTGTGAATAATTTTGACGAAACAAATTATTTTATTCTCCTGTGATAATAGAATTATTGTAATCCTCGGGCATTTTTATTTATATAATTGTTAGAATTCCAATGAGGCTGAAAGGTAAGTTTTATAAGAGTGTAGTGTGATTAGCTATGTTGTATGGTTCAAAGTGTTGGGCGGTGAATAAGAAAATAGAGCAGAGGATGAGTTTAGCCAAGATTTGAATGCCTAGATGGCTGAGTGAAGTGACAAGAGAAGGAATGAATATGTAAGAGGAAACATATGAGAAGCGTCGATTATGTATAAGATGAGAAAGAATAGACTTGGTCATATTATGAGGAGAGAAGATTCGGAGCAGTAAGAACAATTATGAAAGTGAGCGTAGAAGGAAGAAGAGGAAGGGAAAGACTAAAGAAAAAGTTGTTGAATGGGATTGAGTGTGATATGAGGACTGTGTGTGTGTGTGTGAATGATGTGGGGGATCGAGTCAAAAGGAAGTTGAGGACCAAGGTGGTTGATCCCAAAAACCTGGGAGAATAAGAAGTTTTTTTATAATTGTTCTGTTATACATAATTGTTATAATATACTATTTTTAATATTTGATTGTTTTATTTTTAGAAATTGTATAATCCGTAAATAATTTTTATAATGAACACAATCGATGCGTATTAAGACAATATAAAATAAAAATAATATAAATTATATTTTAAATTAAGGTTGTAATCTTGAGCAAATGAGTTATTTGTTGATAGAACTTCATGACATAAGATAGTGTGAATTAGTCAAACAATAGGTTCTGTTATGTTCATTATAGACACCTAGATTATTTGGAACAATGCAAGGTAGTTTACATATTGCAATAGCTGCTGATATTAGAACATGTTTGTAAAATATTTTGAAATATTTGAATATAAAGATCTTCATAAAGGTTATTATTTAAGATAAAGGATGATATTTTGGTTATTTGGCAGATATTTTCGTTGAAATATTTGGATTTTATTTGTTGGAGAGTTTGGACATTTTTTTAACTGAATATTATAGATTTAAATTGGTTTTAGAAACAGTTTATTATTGAGGTTAACATGTTGGGATGTGAGAATATGTAGTTAAGATTGTTTAATTGGAAACATTTTCCAATGTACACGCTATAAGTAATCAACTTCTTTAAGATTTAATTTAATTAAATAACAAATTGTTTATTTTATTCTTGTTTTAAAAATGTATAGTATTTTGGTAAATTTTTTTAAGTGGAAAAAATGCATACACATATAAAATATAAATCTTAATAAGTTTTATTTTATTTTTATATAAACAAAAAATTACAACAGGTTAAAAACAGGATTAATTTCTAGGATACTTCTTTATAATCTTTCCATTCTTCTGGATTAATATCATAATTAGTCATTACTTTTTTTAAGTTCCACCATATGTTTAAAAATCCAATATCTACAGCACGTTTGTGTATAGAAAATATTGTAGGTTTTAAATATTTACAATTGGCTTTGTATGCTTGTATACTGTCATTGAATTCATCAATCCATATAATTGAAAAGAAAATCATATTTAACCTTTTTACCACACCACTATTATAACATTTTTCTAAGTATTCCAAATGTCGAACAGCAGCCGGATTCCTGATAGCAGGAGAAATGTACAACATTGAGTTTGCATTTTCAACTATTTCAGATCGGTAATTGTGCTCGTCAGGGTTGGTCGATGTGCAATAATATGCACAACTTGCGATTGCAGTCGCCAACGAACTTTTGATAGGATTTTGTTTTATGTATGTTCCTATTCCCACGGTCGATTCATAATAATCTTTCGCCAAACTTTGCCAGTATTGTTTCCAACGTTCGACAAATGTCCCACGAAAACGTTCCGGAAGTGAGAATCGATTTGATTTTTGATTTAGACTGCTGCTATTCACTAGTGTACTATACAATTTGTTTGACTGACGGGCAAAAATCATAATTGTTCGATATTAACGATTAATAGGAATTTTATTTCATTCGGTAAGTTTTTTTTAGATCTTTTGAAAACACTAAAACACCACATAAACTTGTAAAATTCTATGCTTATCACAAATTCAAAATATCGAATTATTACAGTGCTAGGATAACATATTTCTAGGTATTTTTTGTTCCATGGTTACTAGTAATTTATTATATGTTGGTATTGGTAAAACAGGTTTGCCAATATCCTTCGTTGTAATAACCGTAAACATCTTGATAATTGTGAGCCAAGTTTGTGGAGAATGATTTTTATTTTTCAATGGACAATAGTATTTGTTTGTAGGATTTTATTTTGTTTTTGTTTCACGTTGTGTGATTAATAAAAAATGAATACTTTGTAATTTGTTATTGCAAAGTTCTCATTTATGTGTACTTTTTGATCGATCTTTTGCAATATGGTCAATCCAATCGAAATTCCGTTAAAGGACTCGGACGAGGTAATATATGTTAATAATTTTTTTGGTTTATTTGTAAAGGTATGCGATTTTATGGTTTACTGTACAAATGTTATAGACAGATTTTTATTTAGGTCAAGTTGATATATTATCCTTTTTTTTTATTTATCAAAATAAATCATTACGCAAGAAAATAAAAAAAATAAATTTTGGTTTATTTTCATGCGTTATTTTTTTTATGATTATTCGAGTTTTGATAATATGTAGAAATAAATAATCTTAATCGTATTTGTGAAATATATCGTAGTTGTATTAGCAGAATTTAAAATGTGTAATTTATATGTCCAGAATTAATGATGTAGTTCAATATTTATATAATTATTTTAAATTTTTAATATAAAGTATGTATTTACAGTTGTCGAAAACTATATTAATTATATGTATGTTGTTTAATTTTAAGGTAGAGTTTATCAAAATTTATGCAAGATAAATTTAACATTAATAGATTTTAGATTTTTGTGTAATTAATTTTGTGAGCCATTTAGGCTTTTCGCTTTTAAAATTACTTTCTTCGATTCTAAATACATGTTATTTCTCATTCCATTCTAAGTTCTCGAGACTCCTCAATACTGTCTTTTCGTGGTTTTATTTTTGATCTTTTCATTAAATTATTTTTGTTATTAATATTTTCATCAAATGCCCATCAGCCTAATATACATAGCTAGCCTATTTTAGTCTTGTTCTTTTAATGAACTGGATCATTTTTTTTTATATATCTTGTATAATTGGGTGTTAGTTCTAATTTTCTATTTTTGTTTAGCATCATTGAACATTGATTAGGTTATATTTTACTAAGTATTTACCTTTTGAATAGTTTTAGTGTTTTGTAATTGTTTCTTTTGTTAGCCATGTGGCAGATGTATAAGTTATTACCAGTCTTATATACAATAGTTTTCACAAAGTAGGTGAGACTAAAAATTGTATAGGAAGGTGGTACTATATATTAGTTGGTAACTACATTAGAATGAAAATATGGTTCGTTTGTGCCAATATAGGATGTAATGAGCTCAATTTGTCAATATCTAAGTAAAGTTAATAATGGTTTGAAAAAAGTAGTTGTGTAAACTCTTGTAAGTTTTCTTCTTGCATAGCGATTAGCGATTTCCATGTACAGCATTCTTGATTTGTCAGTGGATTGAAGTAACGAAGCCATGATTTATCTATTATAATGACTGCTCAATATGTCAGGTTCATCCGCAATATGTTTCTTCTATTTCATATCAATTTGAACGCCCATTTCCATCTGTTCTTTCTTTATTATATGTGAAATCCATGTGGAGCACTTTCTGCATGTTCAAATGATCTCGCAGAATTCGAAATGTGGTATACTTTGACATGTCTTATGTTACCCAGTACTCTGACATGTACCAATCACCTTGAATACTGGCTGCAGCTGTATGTACTAATTCCTCTTTAATCAGCGTCAATTTTCGCCAAGGATGTGGAAGTAAAGCAGCAGATTCACAATCATCACAGAGATGCATCGTCATTTAATTACAGTTCTACTCAGCTTTTCTTCAGTTGAATATGCATTTTGAATCAAGTCTCCACATCACTCTTTCCTAGGTGTTAACAAAATTTTAAAGTATAGTGTTGTTTATTGTGCATACTCATGTCCGAACAAACAATTTTAAAAAAGAACAAAACATCTACATGGGTTCACATAACCCATTTTATGTTACTGTTTATTACTGTTCAACGAAGTTAGGTAAAATTATGAAATCAAGTCCGCAGCTATAGAATTTTCGCCTATTTTCTATTCTATACATTCCAGTTCAAGTTGTACACCGTGTTGCTATTTTAAACAAAAATAGTCTCATTATCTGTGTAACAGTTCTAATTTATGTATAGTTCTTATATATCATTTTCCTTGATAGTAACTTTGATTTAAATAATATTGTAAATAAATACTTGTGTATAAAAAGTTAGTTAGCAACACTCAAATCTGATGTTGATTTTTTTGTAAATATTAATTTAGCTATTTAAGTGGTTCCAAGAAATTTCTTTTATATGTTAGTATTTGTTATTTTTCATACAAGTTAGTATGATATCTTCACTTTAATATCATATTTTGCTCCAAATTTTTCCTTGTAATTATTAGCTCTATCATAGTTTACTTGGTTTTCCACGATTCCTTTTTAATTTTTACGTGATTTACATATTTTTGCAAAAAGTTTTTATTCTATGTTTACTGTTTTAGTTTAAGGTGAGACTTTATTATACTCTTAAGGGGGCCATATTGAAAAAAAATTGGTAATAATGTTTCCTATGTTAGTCCACTGTTCATAAAGAATAATGATATATTGTTTATTACCTTAATCAATTGTTGGATTTAGAATTACACTTCCATATTGCATTAAAAACTTCTGTTAGTATGCCAAAATCTTTTAAGATTATATTATGTTTTTTTTAATTCTAATTTCGTTTTGTTCTCTGATCACTTTTTTACCGTATTGATTGAACCATATTTTTATATTTCTTCATTGTAAAAATTGTATTACTAATTATTTGTGTATTGTGTTATTGAGATCTATGATTTTTCATAATTTTTCTATTAGTCTTTCATTAGTTAAATCTTGTGTTATCTAGGTGTCTGTATACTGTTTTTGTTTTTTAGCTTCTCTACATCAAGTTTTAGTTGTTTTTTTTTGCCATTTCATAGACAGTTCTATGTTGAAGTCTATTAAGATTAGGTAACGGTCTAAGTCAGCCTCTGTTTCTCAACAACTTCTCGTGTTTTTTTATAATTGTCTTGTATTTATTTTCTATAAGGGCATGGTTAATTAAGTTGCTAATTTTTCCTTCTGGTGATATCCACGTTTCTTTATAAATATTGTTTCCCAGCTACTTTATATTACTTTTATCATCATATTTTTATTTATTGCAAAGTTCATCAATCTTAGTCCATTATTATTACTTTGGTCGTGTAAGCTGTATTTTCCAATTATTGATTTGTATGTATCCATCTTTCCTACTTAGGTATTTGTATTCCTTAGTATCAATTTGATGTAATATTCTGGTGTATTAAATTTTTTGTTATTGTGTATTTGCGTTTTTGGTTTTTTATAAAATATGTTTTATGGTTCTTCATTTCCAGTTTTTGTTGTTGCATATACTCGTATCACAATCATTTCATAGTATTTCATGTTTATTTGGATGTAGTATATTTGATCATTGTCTTAAATTGCGTGGTCCACGGTATTTGATTATTTATTGTACACATGAAACCCACACTATTTTCATGTTAATTGGTTATTATATTACCATAGAATAGTGTTGTGTTGCCTGTTGATAGTCACCTGTCATTTGACTATCTTCTTTTTTGATGTTCTATATTTCCTTTGTATTTTACTATAGTATCTACCAATGTGCCAAGAAGTTCCCATTTTATATAAAGTTTTAACATTTTTTGTATTAATTATAAATTATTGTAGTCTTGACTGGTTCCATTTGTTCTTTATCCAGAGCTCTTCCCTAAGGCTTAATTTTTTGTTTTTTTAACAACATTATAGTGAAAGGTTGTTAACCTGTTGCCTATCTCTTAATCTGGAGGGTCAAACTAAGCCGACTGGTTGAGGTCAGCTTAAAACTTGGAACAACTCTAAGTTTGACTAGACTACTAATTAGTATCTATTCCCCGAAGGAAATATATTTCAGATTATTATTTATAAAATTTAAGTTATTTATTTATTTTTGAATTATTTTAAATTAATTAATATTTTATGTTGAAATATGTATTTTATATAAAATGCTAATGGTTTGATGATTTTTGGTTTAGGTCATAGAAATACAATTAGACAAATTACCAGAGTATGATGAGGTTCTTGGAATTTTGAAGTCTGAACATTCAAATTTGCACATATGGGTCAATTTAGCAGTATGTTTTTTTTAATGATTGTGAATTAAATATGAACGTGAATGTAAAATGATTTTTTTTTAAAACAATGTTTAGTTAGAGTATTACAAAAAAGGCAATTCAGCTGCTTTGGTTAGGTTGTTGGAGTCATCACGCAGTAATGCTAGTTTAGAATATAAAGAAAGTGATAAAGATCAAATGAGAGCTCTTGATATGTTAGCAGCATTTTATGTACAAACGGCTAATCGGGAAAAAAGTAAAGATAAACGTCGTGAACTTTTTACTAAAGCTACACAGCTTTATACAACAGCTGATAAAATTATTATGTATGATACGGTAAGAATATGATTGTTTTTTTTTGTTAACAAAATTTATATAAATGTTATATTATTATTTTGACAGAATCATTTGTTGGGTCGTGCTTTCTTTTGTTTATTGGAAGGTGATAAAATTGAACAAGCTGATGCACAGTTTAATTTTGTTTTAAATCAGTCGTCTAATAATATACCAGCTCAGTTGGGCAAAGCGTGTATTGCATTTAATAGGAAAGATTATAGAGGAGCGTTGGCATACTATAAAAAAGCATTGCGTTCTAACCCGAAGTGTCCTGCTGATGTTCGACTTGGAATGGCACATTGTTTTTTAAAATTGGGAAATACAGAAAAAGCACGTTTAGCATTTGAGCGTGCTTTACAGTTAGATTCTAAATGTGTTGGAGCTTTAGTTGGTCTTGCTATCATGAAATTGAATAGTGAAAATCCTGGTGACATTAAATTAGGTGTAAATATGTTGTCCAAAGCGTATACTATTGATACAACTAATCCAATGGTGTTAAATCATTTGTCCAATCATTTTTTCTTTAAAAAAGATTACACTAAATCTGAATTGCTTGCTAGACATGCATTACAAAATACAGAAAATGAAGCTATGAGAGCTGAAAGTTGTTATCAAATGGCTAGGGCTTTTCATGTGCAGGTTATTATATGTTTTTATTTGTTTATTAAGTTACAAAATTACATATTTTCATACAATATGATATAATTTTTAGAATAATTATGATCAAGCATTTCAATATTATTATCAAGCGACTCAGTTCGCACCAGTTACATTTGTGCTTCCACATTATGGTCTAGGACAAATGTATATTTATGGAGGTGACATGGAAAATGTAACTATTAAAAAATGTTTAACTTTATAGTTATATTCATTCAATTATATTTATGTTTTTGGAATTTAGGCGGCCCAGTGCTTTGAAAAAGTTCTTAAAGCTCAACCAGGAAATTATGAGGCAATGAAAATCCTTGGTTCATTGTATGCTGATTCAAAAAACCAACAGAAAAGAGATATTGCTAAAAGCCATTTAAAAAAGGTAATTAATTTAATAAAAAAAGATTCAACTTTTAATGTATTGTATTTTAGGTTACTGAACATTTCCCAGAAGATGTAGAAGCTTGGATTGAACTTGCTCAGATATTAGAACAATCTGATATACAAGCATCATTATCTGCTTATGCTAAAGCTATGGATTTAATGCGCAACAGTGCAAAAAATTATATTCCACCTGAAATACTTAATAATGTTGCAGCATTAAATTATAGGTATGAATTATGTTTTATATAGTATTTTATATATTTTATTCTTTATTTGTGAATTTATAAGGCTTGGAAATTTGGATGAATCTCGTTCTAAACTTGAAGAATCTTTAGCTTTGTCCAAGAAAATGGTTGAAGCTGACCCACAGCATTATAATTCTATAGCAGTTACAACTACATATAATTTGGCTAGAATCTTTGAAGCTCTATGCCAGTTTCAGAAGGCTGAAACACTTTACAAAGACATTCTGAAGGAGCATCCTAATTATATCGATTGTATATCAAATAATTAATTAATTTGTTTTCTGTTGAATCCTTATGTTTTATTGTGTTTTAAGGTTATTTACGTTTGGGCTGTATGGCTCGAGATCGTAACCAGATTTATGAAGCTTCTGATTGGTTTAAAGAAGCATTGCGTATTGATAATGAGCATCCTGATGCCTGGTCATTACTTGGAAATTTACATTTAGCAAAAATGGAATGGGGTCCTGGGCAAAAAAAATTTGAACGTGTGCTAAAGGTATGTATTAAACTTATAATTAATAAAACTTGTACAATGTGAAATGTTATAATTTTGTCATTTATGTTTAGAATCCATCAACATTAAATGATTCATATGCATTAATTGCTTTGGGAAATGTCTGGTTACAAACGTTACATCAACCAACCAAAAATAAAGATCAAGAAAAAAGACATCAGGATTTGGCTTTACAATTTTTCACTAAAGTATTAAAAAATGACCCGAAAAACATTTGGGCAGCTAATGGAATTGGTTAGTGACACAAATATTCAAGTATTCAAATTAATTTAAAGTTTGATTTTTGGACAGTGGTTCAATAAAGCCTAAGGCCTTCATAAATGATTAGATTGTAAAATTGTATGTGTTCTGTCAAATTATTTGGTAGTATGTAGGTTTGTTTATTGTGTTTGACAAACAGGTTTTGATTTGGTTATGTTTGTCAAACAAGATCTCAGTTATTGCCATATGTCATGGAGACACTACATTAAATGCAACAGAAATGCGCCAAAATGACAATGGTTTGGACAAAGAGTTTATGTTGCATTTTATCTCTATTTTTTCTCTTAATTTTAATTATTCTTTAGACTAATATCTATTCATTTTTTTCTTATTACACGTTGTTAGAGTAAAAACTAAAAATACTTTGTCTGTATTACTCATTGTATAAGGTATAATAAAAAGTAATAAAAGGCTATACATGATAAAATATGAAAGTCATGTCATAACAAGGAAAAAACTAAAATTACAGGGAAATTTGATAAATTTCTTTGATCTTTGGTTTGATTGTTATAGTTATATTTGTTGAAAATATTGAAGTTTGACAAATAAAATTGCCAAACATATTTGATTCTTTATGGGGGCCTTTAAACTATAAACAAAAATTTATCTATTAATAGCTCAACAGAGCTCTTAATATGATAATTTATATTTATTTTGTGTCTACAAAATTGTTCATTAATAAATAATGTGCTTAATTAAGAGCTATTGATCTGATAGAATTCAATTTTTTAATGTTATTTGTAATCTGAATATTTGAGGTCAATTATTATTTGATTGAGATAACAGTTAAGAATCAATTTTGTATGCATACTTCCATTTAAAAACTATTCTTTATGAAATGTAAACTTGAGAAAAACATTTTTTTAATACATATAGCTATTTTATAATTATTAAAAATTTGTAATATATTATAAACTGAATTCCATATTTAATTTGAATTAATTTTATTTCCTTAATAGTTAAAAGTTCATCAAGTATGATTTTTAGTTAAGTCTATGAAACAGACTAGTAGTTTATTAGTAACTGATATTTTTCTTAATATTGAAACATCTACATTTATATCTTAATTATATATTTTTAAAGTTAATTAATATTTAAAGAATTAAAGGTTATATCTATACAAAGCAAATTATGTGTATATTTTAATATTTATTTTTTGTTTTGTTTTTATATGATTGGAGGTGTTTTTGTTATAAATTTGTAGGAATTTAAATTTTAGATAAAGAAAATTTGGATTTTTATAATTATATAAAAAGAATTAAAATGTTTTGCGTGTAGTAATTACTTATATTAATTAGCACAAAATAATTTGTTAATTATAATATAAACACAATAGTTTGAGAGTAATACTTGTATGCTGGGATTACAATTTCATATTGAGTATTTTATAAGGTTTATGAATATACTATTTTATGAATAATATGTTTTTTATAAGTTTTTGTGCAAGATATTTATTTTGATTATATATTTTTATATTTTTATATATTTCTAAATTTTTTTATTTATATAGGTTGTGTTATGGCACATAAACATTGTATTAATGAAGCAAGAGACATATTTGCTCAAGTAAGAGAAGCTACCGCTGATTTTTGTGATGTTTGGTTGAACATTGCACATATATATGTGGAACAAAAACAGTACATAAGTGCTATTCAGATGGTATGTTAGGTGTTCTAATAGATAAGTGATGTAATTATATTATGAACAATCCACATATTTATGTTGTTTTAGTATGAAAATTGTATGAAAAAGTTTTTTAAACATGATAATGTTGAAGTACTTCAATACCTTGGTCGTGCATATTATAAAGCAGGAAAATTAAAAGAAGCAAAGAATGTGTTTTCGAGGGTAAATAAATGCGAATATTTGATTTTTACAAGTCTGTTAATTTAATATATAATTTGATATTAGGCTCGAAGGGTTGCTCCACAGGATACTGTTATCATATATAATATTGCTTTTATCTTACAAAAATTAGCAGCTCAAATACTGAAAGATGAAAAATCTAATTTGAAAGATGTACTTAAGGCTGTACTTGAACTTGGATTATCACATAAGTATGGTCATTTAAAAGAGTACTATCATTTTACTAATGATTGTTTTAAATATGTTTTAGTTATTTTCAATATTTATCTGTAAATGGTGACCGTATGAGGTATGATGTATCTTTAGCTGATATTGAAGCTAAACAGTGTCAAGATTTATTGTCTCAAGCACAGTATCATGTGGCACGAGCACGTAAGATGGACAATGATGAGCGTGAAATGCGTCGTAAACAGGAAGAGGAACGAGAAGCATTAAGAATCAAACAGATTGAAGAGCAAACAAAAGCTTTGGAACAACAAGAAGTTCAAAAACGAGAAATGTTGTTGAAACGTCAAGAATATAGAGAAAAAACTAAGAATGCACTTGTATTTGATCAGATTGTAGAGAAACCTAAAGGTAAAGGGAAACGCCGTGAAAATTATGTATCAGATTCTGGTGGAAGTATTGCATCTGAGCCAGGTGGTAATAGAAGTCCTAGATCTTCAAAATCTAAATCAAGGAAAAGGTAATATACATTTTATGTAACATATTTTATTGCCTTTTTAAAGATTATGCTTAATTTGTGGTATTCATGTATCTAATGGGTGCATAACAAAATAAAATTTTATTAAGTGTGTTATACAATCAACAATCTGTTGAAAGTTATATAAATACCTGGATAAATTTAAAATTTATATATTATAACATTTTTATATGTATCATTGATTGTTTTTCAAAATTGAAATTTTGAAGTGAAATATTTGTGTTTTTAAATAATGTATATCTCGCGTTAAATTCTTATAATATCAAAAATATTTGATTCGAGACCATAAATATTATTTATGTTTGATAATAAATGTTTACATTTTTAATTTAACTTAAGTACTATAATTTTTATATTGTGTAGTGGGAATATGTTACATTGTTCGATAGAGAGAAATATTGAATAGATATATATGATATTATCTTAATAAATTATGTAATTTATTTTTGGAATTTATCATGTATTGAAATTTGAACCATTTATTTTATTATCAAATATTTATTATATATTTAAATTAAAATTCACTTTTATCAAATATTGAAATGTATTATATTGTAATTTAGTGGTGGTACTGGTGGTGATAAAGAAAAGAAAAGAAAAGGTGGATTCAAACGTAGGAGAGATGATAGTGTTGCATCAGGTGGGTCAGCTGGTAGTGATAGACTAGCATCGAAGAAAGGACGTTCTGTAAGTTTTTTTATTTTATCTATTATGTACTAAACTTTAATCATATTTTAAATAATTTATGTTTAGATTGTTAGTAATAGAAAGGCGCCCATGTTATCATCAAAACAGAAGCTTAGAGTTGTATCTAAAGCAACTATATCAACTAGTGAGGATGATAGTAGTGACAGTGAAGTGAAGAAACGAATATCTGGACAGTTAGTAAAATATGTTGTTATTATAAATAAATTGAAAATAATATATTATTTTCAAAAATAAAAACTAAATAATTTGTCAACACTTTCAGGGGTTCAAAGAATGTTAGATTATCACATTCAAGGTAATTACTAATTATTTCATAAAATTGTGTTATGTTATTAGATATATATATATTTTTATAAAAGCAAGTAGTATTGTTATAAAACTTATGATATATCCATTAAAATTTTCAGCTCAAGATCACGTTCCAGATCTAGAAGCCATAATTCTAAAAGTTTATCAAGATCTCGGTCTGGTTCACGTAGATCTAGATCTAATATTAGAAGCAGATCACGTAGTCTTTCAAAATCAAGATCACATTCAGGTAGTCGATCTCAATCAGGTAGCCGTTCTAATTCAGGTAGTCTGTCTCGTTCTGGAAGTCATTCACCATCACGTAGTCGTTCTAAGTCAATTAGTCGATCAAGGTCTCGTTCTGCTACTGGTTCTAAATCACGTTCACGATCTCATAGTAAATCTAAGTCTGTATCAAGATCATCAGCTCGATCAAAGTCTGGTAGTCGTTCTGCTACCAATTCACCTGCTCATTCAGGAAGTAGGTCTGCATCAAATTCACCTGCAAGATCTAAATCTGGAAGCAGATCTTCCAGATCCAGGTAATTTTTGTAATTACATTATTTATACATATATACACGAGGGCAGTTCAATAAGCACCTGTGGTTTTTTTATTTTTCAACATAATCTCCTTTAAGAAAGATACACTTCTCCCAACGTTCCTGTCATTTTTTAACCCCACCAAAAAATGGGATTTGTCGAACTCCAAAATACGCTCTGTCTCGGCGATGACTTCCTCGTTATAGTTAAATTTTTTTTCTACGAGCCATTTCTTTATGTTAGGGAACAAGAAAAAATCGCCGTGAGCTAGATTGGGTGAATAGGGGGGTTTGTGGCAGCAATTCATGCAGTTTGGTGGCGATAATTCCGGATGAATGTGCAAGTGCGTTATCGTGGTGAAACAGCACCTTTTTTTTCCCAAATGCGACCGCGTCTCCTTAAATTCTTTGTCGAAGCGGTCCAATAACTAATAAGTGAGTCCAATAAGTCTGAAATATGTTTTGCTATCGTTTGATAGATAGCAGAACACGATGATAACACCAACTTCCCTCAGGAACGCCCTCTGTCGTCAAACAGGTACCTATTGAACCGCCCTCGCGTGTGAGTGTGTTTGTGCGTGCGTGCGTGTATTTATATATAATTGATATTACGAAGTGTTTAATTTTTTATTCGAATTAAAACTGAGGTATTTGGATCAACAATCAAATTCTTAATTGGAAATAATCAAACCAAACTAAATACAAGAGCTTTTTATTTACCAAGAAAAACAAAATTATAATTAATTTGTCGAAATATTTTTGATATAAATGTATCTTATAAGTTTTATATTTTAACCAAATTCTGAGTAATACTAATTTTATTAGGCCTAAAAGTTTGATACATTTTTTGTTCAATAATCAACATTTATGAATTAACATAAATATACATTATTCTGTTGAAATATAGTCAAAATAAAGTATTTTTTAATTTTATTTTGACTATTTTTTTAAACTTTTCACAATAATTTTATAATTAATTATGTAGTTTGTGTTACATTGTATCTGTTGCATAGTCAGAAATTTATCATTTTCATAAGTACTATAATATTACAACTTGTTTGTTTGGCTAAATATTACTTTTTCTCAAAAAGATATATATAATTTTTTTCATTTGATAAAACTATGTTAATTTTATCTATTACCTATTTTTGTATTAATAAATAATATGACATTTATAGGTATTGAACATAATACGATGTTAAATTTTATTTCAGAGGTACAAATTCAAACCTTAAATACCTATCAAATAATAAATATATTATTTAAATTGTTATTTTATTAGAAATAATTATAATAAATAAAAAGTATATATATATATATATATATAAATACATACTCGTACACAACACATAAATTATATTAAAATCAATGAATATTACTTAAAAAATAAGTTATATTTTTCAATTTGTTTATTTATTTAGCATTAATTGAAAAATGAATTATAGAAACAAATGTAAATATAAATATGTGTAAATGCAAATAAATATAACAACAATAAGAAATAAAAATAAAATAAAATAATACTAATAATAACACTAGTAATAATAATATTTTTAATAATAAACTTGACAACTGTAATAATACTAACATTTAAAAAAAACCTTTCTTTAATAATTAGATAGTTAATAAAAACTAAACAATATATTATAAATATTAAGATTAATTTTTCTATACTATCAGTAGATGTTTAATTTAACGGGGTTTAATCTAACATTTATAATCATCACAAAAACATTAATTATATTTGATATTTTCAACTGTATTTTGTTTTATATATAATGTAGTTAGTTAAAAAATTGTACAATTTTTCATAAAAAAGAAAATTCAAAGATATATGCTATACATTTATTCACCTAAAAGTTTGTCAAGTAAAAAATATGTAATTTAAAGTGCTCAGAGTACCTTGAATCCTGTAGGTATAAATTTACAAACTTTTATTGGGTTTTATGTAGTGTATTATATATTCTGACTACTGGAATGAATTGTATAATATATTGAATTAATTAATATACATTTGAAATTAGTTATAATAGTGTGTTTTATTATTTTATTTTCAGAAGTGGATCAGGCTCTAGATCAGGTTCAGCTTCTCCAGGCACATAATGAAACAACGATTAAAATTAATGTAGATTATGAATAATTTAAATTATAAGTATCTATGTTATTTTGAGTTTCTGATGATATATTATGTTACTGTATTTTTTTTAGCACAAATATTACATTATAATTTCATCATAAAAATCTTCGTTTTTAAATTTTTATAATTATGTATTATATTGTATTTAAAATGAACTACAATTTCAATCAGACCTAAATACTTGTATAAATCTTAATTTTTTTTTACTTTTACAGTAAATTGACAACTATAAACATTTCATAAGTGTCAATAATAAAGTAACATTGAACGATATTATTTATCTTTATTTTTTGTGGGTTTTAAAAGGACATCAAATTTCTATAGTTTAAATACAAAAGTATTTTACCTTTTTAGAGTATCAATTTTTCAATAATATTAATTTTAATTTATATTTCTGATTTATTTTCATTTACTTTTGTATTTTATTTTATTAATTATTGAACATCATTGTGTTTGTAATAAAAAAAATTTAAATGCTCGAACATATTCAGTTGTTTTGTATATATTTTAATAATTTGATAGGCAACTACTATAATTATAAACTGAACATAAATGATCTTCACAAAAGTATTTTTTGACAAGATTTAAAATATTTTATTACTTTTATATATTGTAAAACTTTAAAACAAAAAAATTTAAACACGTTTAAGTTGTTTAATTTATGCTAAAATTGTTTATAAAAAAACTATTATATACAAAATTCTTTTATTCTACGTAAAAGGTGTTTGGTGGTAACACCATTTTAACTTTTGTGAAATAAGTATTAAATGTATACAATTTGAGACTTAAAGAATGTGGTACTAGGTTAATTTTTACAATTTTTTTGTAGAAATACTTTGAAAATATTAAATATTCATGTTTTCCGAATACAGTAATTTTATTTTTATATAGAGCTGTACAGATAAGGATTTAATATAAATTTTGCTTTATTTGGTTTCCATAGTTGCTTCCCTTTAAAAAGAGTTAGTAATTCAAGTTAAAATTGTATTCATCAGGAAAATTAAGGTATCATTGTTACTATATAATAAAAATATATTTTTGTTATATAGTCATTTTTATTTAACGTAATTAAAACTTTAAAGAACAATTAGAAATATGATACTTCTAGTGAAAATTCTAACTGATTTCTTAAATCACCGGATACAAAAATATTTTATTTCTGTAGTTGCGTTAAAAGAAAACAATATATATATATATTTCAATTAAATAATAATAATTTAATTAACACCTTTTTACGTTAGAATAATACGTTTAAAAAAGGAATTTAATTCGGAATAATTTCATTTTTATAGTTAGATACCCGAAATTAAAAATTCAATTATGTTTAGTGATTCGTGGACGAACAATAATAATTACCACCGTGTTGTTTTTGTATGAGATGTTTGTCTAACTTTTCTGTAAAGATATTGCGTTTTCACGATTGAATCGTTTTTCATTTTTTTTTTTATTTCGTTGGCTTTGAATTATGTTTCGAACATAACACATTTTTGATAATATGATTAAGAAATGGGAACAGTCCGTCTATCACCCAGACATTGTAATTTGATTTAGGTATGGTGTCATGATTCGGCGGCGAGCCAGAACAATACAACAACAATTGCGTTGGATATGAACAGCGGATTTGTCGCCGTGCTATCGGAGAATACGGGGTGCGTATTATTTGCGCTATTGTAATATTAATTATAACGAATACAAGGACGCGTGATTATAACTAATTCCGTTCTTTTGGTGGCGGTCTCACTGTGAATCCATGACGTGCGGATGTACCAGAATTGCCTATCCGGAGCGCCGTGTGAAACTGTTTAATATATATATTTATTAAATTGTAATAAAAAATTCAGTAATTCGTACATAATTTATAACAACTAGCCGAAGCGATATTTGAAGCGTTTCTAAAACGTGTTGGCTTGATTGAAACGATCTTCCAGTGACGGCGATTCAGTTATCATTTATAAAATAACTAGGTTAATTTAAGTAATTTCGAAGCCATTGGCTCTTGAGTCTTCTTGTTGTTATTGGATTTCTAGGGAGTGTGGTAGAAGATAAATTTGCGATAAGAGGGTTTGTGTGGTTAAGAATGCGTTTGAACAGAATCATGTACAATTGGTTTTGGCACATTCGTTTATCATGGGTATTCTTATATCTGTATGTAGGATTATTTGCACGGAATTATCGTTATATGGTCACGAGAGATTACCGTAGCGAAGGTGCCGGGATAAAATAAAAACAACACAAATTTTAATGAGTGGACTGTATTAAATTTATATAACGGACAAAATATAACGGTGATGGCGGCATGGGATTAGGGACTGAATTGAACTGTATTTGACTCGCGGCGTGACGGCGGTGGCCACAGTATTGACGGGGGAACGTCTAGCTAGGTAGGGTGAGAGATCCAGATGACAGCGTGGTGGACTGTCGGTCGAACGTCGTAGACAAAACAAAACATATTAACGTACTAGATGCGGGGTGGAGTAGACCCGCGTATGGGATATTCGAGAACACGAAATATTCTAAAAATACCTCTGTATATCCTCCGCGATATCTGTACCGAATAAGGGTTATGTCGGAAACGTATAGTGGGGCATTTGGGATAAGACGAAGTATGTTTAACCCGAAAACTTGAATTTTTTGTTTTTTCGGACGAGTACCGACATTTGGTCGCCATAAAACTGTATAGGTTTGAGAAGTAGTTTTAAGTTGAGTTTTACAGATTTGCCGAGGATATTGCAAAGAATTGAGAGTGTCCGAGGTTTAGTGAGATTTTCGGATTATCGATATTGATTAGCCCAGGTTAGTCTTACGTTGTAGGTTTAATATATATATATATATACACGAGAAGTAGACAAACACGTTATTTCGACGCGTTTAATAATAATTATCGCAAAATACGTTCAGGTATTGCGTCTAAAATTTAAGGAACTATTCACGCATGTATGATATCATAAAAATTGGTCAGGTTTTTAATTTTACCGGGGGGGGGGAGGGCAGTTTTTCTCGAGTTTTTGGTGGATTCACTCGAGAAAATTGGGAAAAATTAACCGGAAAATTGGAAAAATACGTCGAATTACGTATCAAATTAATACGAAAAATAATATCGCCGAAAATTGAATGTTACATGTAAACATTCGAGCATTTGTGACGTACAAAAAAAGGCGCACGGATAAAAAGAAAATGATAAAAAAAGGTAGAGGTTTCGTGTCTGCTTGTGGACGGCCGATTCGAGTGGGACACGCTGACAGAGACTTTATACAGTTGTATTATTGTATTCGATACGAAATCGACGATCAATCTTTTCCGATAAACGACTTTGAGCAAGTTGTTATTATTGGTGACTAATGGATATGACGTAACGCAGGAATTGCGATTTATGGTTCGGACCGATATTATCGTTACATTTTCAGATACTCGATTGTAAATTTGAAATTTTTGTAAAAACGTATTTAGCCAAAAATTGATCAATAAAATTTTATGTACGTGTATTATGAAATTTCTAATATTTTCAGACTTTATTCTTGGTACGATAATAAAAAACTTTTGAATTTTATTTGATAAATATCATATGTGCGTTGACAATTTTACTGGTGGTTTACATTTTTTGGTTGTTTTTAATCTTGCGAGGAAAAAATATCGAGGAAATCGAAAATCATGTGGAATAAAGTAATTGATTATATATGATTTGCTATTGGTAAGTATTTATAGTAAAAAAAAAACATCGTAAAACCAATAAATTCTACGTTTTGCTTAAAATCTAAAATTTAAGCAAAATAAACGTATTTAATTTATTTATTTTGCAAAAACGATTTTAATCCACGACGAATTTTAACGATAATTGTACAAAATTATAAGTTTTAATAATATCTATTCCAAGTTTGAATAGTTTTCCAAAATTTCTTAAACATTTAATATTAATGAGAATTCGGTGGTACGTGTAGCCAAAAAACATTTATATGATTTCAAACTTATTAAAAACGTACGATATTTTTTACGCGCACTTAAAAATCATGTAGTTTTTGCGCATCGACCAAACACAGGTAAAAATTAAAATTCAGAGGTTTTCGGATTTATCGGTGTTATTAATTATTATATAATTCGTTGGTATTTTTCAATAATCATAAAATGGTCAAAATAAATCTCTTATACAATAAAACTTCATTATAACGCTTTTTATAACGATTTCCTGATTATAACGCCCTTTTTCCTATGTCCCGATTTCACAGGTAGTTTTTTATTGAATGTTTACTCTGGTTATAACGCTCTAATATACCAGTTGTAATGCTTTGTAGGGGAAATAATTTTTGTTTTCTTTTCTAGGTAAAAATTACGTTGTTTTCGACTCGCGTTTGTTCGGAAAATAGTTATGAATGACCCAACTGTGGAGAGATTCGTCTCGTTGCCGCTCCTCCCTAAGATTTCTACGAATTTTCTGTACTAACTGGTGACACATGTATGTACATAGATATTCATACTATAATTAAGCCTTAGAATTAATTTGATTTCTTTATTAGTGGGTTTTACGATTTCTCCGGTAATAGCACTTTCCCAGTTATAACGGTCTCCTTTTGTGGACTCTACGAGAGCGTTACAACGAAGTTTTACCGTATATATTATATTAATGATATATAATAAAAATTCTTATAGAGACAAACGTTAATTATATATTTATGAAATATCATTTTAAATTATCCGGTTGTAAATATTTTCAAATAAACGTAAGCGCTAAAGCTCGATAAAAAAAAACTGTATTTATAAAAGAATAACGGACGAAGCGGATGTTGAAAACGTATAACGAAATATGATTATTATATATCGTAATAAACAACAATTATTCGTATTAATGACGCACAATATTGTACGATTATACGAACATTTTATTTCGTTATTTTCGAAAATGTCAAGAGGGCATTTTAAAGTTTTGAAAATAAAAGAAGTGTTTTTGCCCAAGGGATTTCAATGTATCTGATTCCGATATCAAAATACTCGAAAAGTTCTTCATCGTTGAATAATTAATACATATTTCAAATTAAATCTGTTAAGTAGGTAACTTAAAAAAAAAAAACCAAACAATTTTAAGTTTAGAAACAAAAGGGTCTACCGACAGCGCCCTATTTGTTTCAAATATTATATTCTGAAAACAAAATATTTTACTGATGGAACTTTTTGATCCTGAATTGAATTTTCTTTCCAACGGATCATCGAATAAACTTATTTAAGATAGAACTTTTTGTTTCTTCTCAGTATTATTATCTATTTACAACAGAACTTTTCGTTATAAAATATTTCTCGTAGAAACAAAGTGTTCTATTTAGGTTATTAATAAAATGGTTTTTATAATAAAAAATTTTGTTTTTTTTTCAAACACGTTTGTACAAATTCAGAGATTATTACAAAAGAACGCAGACAAATTCAAATGCTAAAATCGTAGTTTTCAAAAAATGTTAAAATGGAAATATTTGTTTTTCAATTTCTTTTTTTCATATCGCAAGACATTAATAATGCATTTTTAAACGCTTTTATATATACGTCGTGGTTAATTAATAATAATAATTAATATTTTATTCATGCTTGTAATATATCATTTTTATTATTTACTTATTAACAGTGACAATTATTAATAGACAAAGCGATTTTTAAAAATGTTTAAATAAAATACGAAGTAGTAAAAAATAATGTCAAACGTCAAAGCTGAGAAATGTCTATTAAGATTTTTCGAAAACTCGAACGTTATAGTAATAATTAAAAACTCGTTTAAGCATTATTATTTAAGTTGACTAAAAAAGTGAAACGGAGTGCTTAATAGGCTTACTGACTATGTTGGTAAGGTTACATTTGTCGTGTAGATCATATAGGACCGTATTACCTTTTTAGAACTATTTCTAAAATTGAAAATTCTTTTTTCGCTACGCCACTCGGGCGTAATCGTTTAACTGTTAGACATTTTTGTCCGAAACATGTACCCGCAGTATGAAGGAACTATTTTATTTCGCGCGATAATACATTGCGGAACACGTCTGATGTTTACATTAAACTCCTTAGCCAACTCGGGCTTGTCGTATTCTTATTTCAATAACTAGTTGTACGATTTAACAATAACAATAAACGTTACGGTGGTTATATAGACTGTTTTATGAATTTAAAAGCAGCGTAGAAGTGCCAACTTTCTATCAATTCCGTATTATTGTGTCGTTTTATATTTATTACGCAAGAATAGTATTTACGAAAGTCAATAAATATTCAACGATACTATGTTCGTCCAAATTATTGGTCTGAAGTTGGCTGTTAGTATTTCGGCAAGTAATATATGTAAACGTAAAATTGACGCACTCTATTACGGTATTATACAATATATAATACTCGTATATGTTTATATTAGGTACAAGAATTTTATTTTTACCGTGAAATTTTTCAAAAGCAAGAGTAAAAATTAAGCACGATTTATTAATTATTTATCCGTTATTTAATCGTCAATACAATTTTAAACACGAACTTATATATTTCGGGACACGTTGGATTGTTGTTTTTACGTCGTATTATTTTAATTACGTGTCGTTTGATTTCAAATTGTTATTGTTTTTTCTTTTATAATGGGCAGGATAGGCGAATACATTTTTATATAAATTCCAATCGTTAATGATTTTATAACATTTTAGTATTAAATAAGCCAAAAATAGTATCGAATGATTCAAATTACGCGTTATATCACTCAAGTACGAAAAAATTGTGTACACTATATGAATCTTCGTTGTACATCAGTTAAAGGCAACACGAATTATGTACATACTTATAAGTGGACATTGTTAACATTTGAATAGCCTCATCGGATAAATCGCGTGGTTTAATTTGTAAGAGATGTTACTTTTTTATTAATTACTCGAAATAGTACGTGTGTATTATTGTTATATGTACCTATACTGACGTTTGAGTATTTAATTTTTGTGTTTTGTTTTTATTATCGTACGTGAACCAGTGAAATATATATTAGTTTTTAGAATTAAAATGTACTGTTTTAGTATAATGTTTGATAGTCACACGTTATATAGTAAAATACTATGATACGCAAAAGTTATTGGTAGGAAATTTGGACATTGAACGAAATTCGATAGGTAAGTATATTTGATTTCCTGGTAACGTTAAGTTACTGGAGCCGAGTGAGAAATAATATCTCTAAACTTTAAAGTTCATTGTTTCATAATATTGCTTATAAATTGAAGTGTAATTATGACGCTTATTGTAAATATTGTAATAAAGAGTTGACGCGTATATGTTTGTGATCACAGTATCGTTACAATTTCGTAATTGTATACGAAATAAACGTGACGAATCGTCGAAATCAACGCGTACAAAAGTAAAATGGAATTTATATAGAAAACAATTTCAATTACGAATATTTATGACAGTTAAAAACGATATATTTCTTTATATTTTATTATTAAATATTAAATATTACTTATATTTCGATAAATAATCGATTTCGTTAATTTGACTCGTTCAAAACATTTAAATTAATTCGAATAATTTTCGAACTTCATAAATATTTTATTAATAAACGACATTTCTTCGATGTTATACATTGGTCGTATATTTATAATGGGCTCACCATATTTGTATAAAACCGATTTTGAAGACCTTTAAAAGGTGGAAAGTTTTATATATAACTACTTGACGTATAACGTACGAGGGGCATTTCGGAGAATACAATAAATACGTTAAATTTATTACAACGTTTATATTTAATTGATTTTGGAAGCAGTAAGAACGGTTATGGAATTGAGTCTGGAAGAAAGACGAGGAAGACTAAAGTAGAAATGGTTGAACGTGATTGAGTGTGATACGAGAACTGCTGGTGTGTGCGTAAATGATGTGGGGGAGATTGGGTCAAGTGGAGGTTGTGGCCGATCCCAATTAGCTGGGAAAATAAGGCGAGGAAGAAGAAGAATTTATATTTAATCGATTTTAATATAATTTTGACGAAATAAATAAAACCGTATATATATACGATATTATATTATATTATATTAAACGTATATTAAATGTATTGTTTGTTTATACGAACACTCGTCGTTTCAAAAGTCAACGTAAAAATCAGGCGACTATTAAACGTTACACACGTTATCATGACACATACGATTACATAGGCACGTACTCGTGCATTAATCGACCGCGCGGTTTCGTTTGCCGAATTTGTTTTAGCTGAAGAAAAATTTACCGTGTCGCTTGCTTAACGCGTAGTTTATGGTTGAATTCCCGACGTAATTACATTCGTACTAAGAGCGGAGGAGGAATCATATTATTCGGACTAATAAAAGGCGTATTCAATTCCAGAAGCAATGAGGTATACAAATATACGCGGGACAAAGGCGAATTGATGTGCTCATTCGCCTAGATTAATCGCGTTCGTTTCCAAAAACGTTGAAAAATCTGTTTCCTCGTGACTTCCTTAGGTGACTTAACCGCGAATCAGCCAAGAGCACGTACAGGCGTATAACGCATATTGAGATATCCAATCACGCCTTTATAACGTAAACCAATTACCGAATACGAACGTTCCGTGACATTACGCGATTAACCCGATATGGTCATACATATTGTACTTTCGTATACATTCGTTGCAGTTTTTAATCATATAACGTACAGATAGAAGAATAAAAAACCAACGATTTGACGAGATCTTGCGAGACGTATACGAGAAACGCGTGTAACGATTTACTAAACGGTAAATACAATGTACAAGATACGCTTACGAGTTCGTAATTATTGCCACGTAAACATATGAAGTATCTACCACGATTGATATTTCTTCGTTATTATTTATATTCAAAGCCAATTATTAGCGCATAACGTTGACGCAACGTACACACTGATCGTAATAAAAAAAATGATTCGTTTCTACAGGTATAGGAATTGTAGATAAAGTGTTTTGTACGAATATATTAAAATATTTCGAATTGCCCGAAGTGAATTTAAAAAATAAAAACGATGAATGTGTTTTTAAATATACCTCGTTGAAAGGCACACCGCGTATTTATTTAGCTATAACGTTCTGTAAAAATAATTATTCTTTTTAAAACGAAATTTGTCAATTAAACGTGTTTAAAAACTGTAAATAATACATTAAATAGGTACTTGTATAGGTCTCTATCAAATCACGAAAACAGGAAATTTGGATTACAAGGAGGTAGTTAGTGAGTAAAGATATACTATGTAAATATGCGAATATTAGTATTATATACGAAATATAAACAATAGGGTCGTAATAGTTTGTAAAATTTGCTTACTTTGTACAATTAAAATAAACCGATCGAGATTATAGCGGAGCTGATGGTACCTTTTTAATATTTCACTAAAATACGTTTCGATATTAAAATAGTTAAACAATACGCGGTGAAGTAATTAAAATATTTACATTCGTATGTTTTTCGACTATCGATATTTTAGCCATACGTTTTTGAACGAAGCAATTATTGAACGTAATCTTAGTGCTGCATAGTGTATAATAATACACACACACACACACACACACACACACACACACACACACACACACACACACACACACACACACACACACACACACACACACACACACACACACACACACACACACACATATTTATAGTACATAATGCGTGTATTCGACAAAACATTACAATATATCGGTACGGTATTTAATGAAGAGGTAAACAAATGAAATATGCTTTTAGCCTAGATCAATATTTGTCACACATTACGGTTTAGCTTTTCGGTAGGTTTGCTACGTTTATTATTTGGAGAACAACGGTTTTTGACCCCTTGTCCGTGCACAACAGCGCAGTTTAGCATACTATCCTTTATACGTTATATTGTTAAGGGCATATTGTTGTTGTTGTTGTTTTAATATAAATCGATAAATTTCGTTTAATTCGTGTAATCATTATTAACTCTAGTTGAAAACTAACTCGATACGTAATTAAATATATAATTTTAAAGGGAAGTTTAATAAATATTTACGAGAAATAAATCGGAACATCGAATTGGAAATGTAGGCGAAATATTTCGAATTAAAAATTAGTAATACTGGGCAACGTATCGTCCAGTTTTGTACGCAATCGTGTGGTATTTTTGGGATTTTTCGATTATCCGATAAGCGCGTGCAATCGTGATTGATGTTTTATCCAACGCCTACCTACCTAATTTAACAAATAGTTTAGAGGTTCACGCAAAATTAACGTAAAACGTTAAAAAATTAATTATATTCGACGTTGTTTTTAACCGACGAGTGTAAATATCTCGTTTTATTCTCCTCCCTACGCGACCGCCGAAGTACGTAATAATATTGTTACGCGGTATATAAAATATATTTCGTTTGCATGTGTGTGGATGTGTGTGTATATAGTATAGCTGTCAGACGCGGTAAGTGTTCGTATTTATGAACACGCATGACGTTGTAAATTTTTTTTCCAAAAAACAATACGCCGATAAAAAAAGAAACAAAAACAATACGCATCACACAACGCGACGGCGGCGGCGGTCATGCGATCGCGTCGTAAAAGTCGGGCACGAAAAAAGGAAACGCTTGTCACGTGACCTGCTGGTAAACCGTTGATTTTCCCGTTACCAGTGTAGTCAGTTTTCCCGTTCGCGTTAGTCGTGTAACACGCGCGCCGCTGTATCAGTCGTCGTGTCGTCGTGTGTTCTTTGTGACTCGTATTCATGAATTCCGCGTTTCGTACATTCGCGCGCCCGATATCGTACGGTCCGCAACGGGAACCCGTAGGCCACTACCGTTACGATTCGTTTGTGATCCGTGAATGTCAGCTACTTGAAGGTAACGTTAAATTTGATCAATAAGTTTTGTCGTCGTGTGTGGCAGGTGGGCTGACACCCGGAAAAATCGTCTAAACGTTCTAAAAAAGTAATTAAAACGTTTTTATACGAAAAAATAACTATTTTTACGAAAATCGAATAATAACGTACGCTCACGTAACGTGTTTAATATTAGCGAGCGATATTGCATTGTACGACGATAAAAAGGAACCTATGTATTATTATGTATTATTCCTACGTATTTAATATTAAATATTCTTGGACGGCGAGACGAATTACGACGTCGTCGCGGCGGAACGTCGATGCGTCCCGAAATTGCGGAATAATTATTAATGACGTTGTCCGACATTTCTGTAATGTAATACATACGTATATTCGTACAGGATTTACAATCGTCTCTTATACGTTATTAGGCGACACGATTGTGTCGAGAGCTGGTTGTGATGCGATTATGGTGGTCATGGTGGTTGTGGTAGTGGTGGGGGGGGAGAGACAAAATATTTTTTTCGATCGTGTAAAAACAAAACGTAAATTTTCCAAATATGGCAACGTACACGTGTCCAATACTGTCCGATACGTTCAATCGTAAAAGTATTGTTATTAGAAACAAGATTTTTTGGAATACAAATTCAATATTAAATATAACAATATTAAATGTTTTAACAATTTGTTTTATATATTTTTTTAACGGTCAAGTGGCGAATTTTATTTTCGAAGTTTTGCTTTTTTAAATTTAGTCTTCACGAGTCGAATTTGTATTGTGTTTAGAACGGTCTAGTTGTGTGAAAAAAGAGGTAATAAATATCCGGACATATAATTATATTATATTCGGTTAAAGGGGTGGATCGATCACTATAATTCTCTTTCGTTCACGAGTAATAAACACATTTCGAAACAAAAATAAATATAGTTCGATAATTTAAATTCCTTATCAATAAATAATTTATTATATAATTGGTGTAGATGTAGTCAAATATTTTACAACTTGAGTATTTAACAACAGGCCTACGAAGTTCACTCTATATACCCCACCTATAAAATGTTTCTTTATAAAATATATATCAAATTTTGACGTAATAAGAAAATAATGTAAATTTTAAAAATCACTCTTATAACAATTATAATATAATATAATATAATATAATATAGTATAATATAAATATTATAACTCTTATAATTAATTAAAATTTACTGGAAAATTATTTTATTTATTTAAAGTGTTTCTGCATTTGTTAGATTTTCCTATTTCGCCATTTTTATAGTTTAAAATGTATTATATATTAAAAATTATTTGGCTATTAATTTCAGGGTTTTCTATTTTAAATTAAAAAAAGATAAAACGTATTATAACTTGTATATTAATCGCCAATGTATATCGGAGTTATTCGGCTAATATTATATTTAAATGTCAAATGAAGAAATAATTTTACAATTATAAATTATGTTTAATAATATAAAGAAATTTCCTAGACCTCTATCAACAAATAGTCAATACGAGTGTTTACATCAAATACGAACGCTGGTAGATAATTTGATAGAAATAAATTAACTTTGCTTTGGTAATTTTTATCATAACAAAGAAAGTAACGTCATTTTATGACGAATGTATCGATATATACCTCTATTATTACGAATGTTAATTATTAAAACAAATAAAGTAGTTAAAGTTTCTCGTTTTACACATCAAATTTTTTATCTACACTCATTAGATCATTATTTTTTTGAAGGGCTTCAACTTTTAATATATTATTTTAATTAGTCAGATACCTTGTCGTTGTACATTCATTTCAATCGAAGCATATGTATAATATTTTGTGTATGGTTTTTAATCGTATTAAATGTTTTATAAAGGCGTAAGTTTGTCTATGAGAAACGAAAATGAAAATGACGAAAACTATATAAATATTTACACTAATCAAAATATTGGTGAACCATTGTCGTCAATAGTATGTAATATATATATAACGCACACGCATGCATGCACACGCGCGCATACACACATATACCAACATTATTTTACGATCATTCTTTTTCTTTTGAGAAGAAAATTTCACGGATCAGCATTATATTAAAACTATTTTATATGTTTTCTGTCTATGGAGAGAAGTGTCTATAAATATTTTTCTATATATTTTCTACTCTTTTTTATTGATTTGCGGATGACAATATAACGTAAAACCACTATCGATTATCATATTAATTCCATCTATATACACATGCGTAGGTATTACATTTTCTATGCGAATAAATTTATTTATATAGATATAGGATCATAAAATACATTTGAACATTTGTTGAAGCGTTCCTCAAACAAACAGATCGGTTTAAAATTTAATTGGTTTTATAAACGTAATCGCTGGCAATACCTCAGCACAAAACTAATGCTTCCAAATATTTTTTATCCGGTGTACAAAAAGGATAATTCACTTCGGAGTTTTTACTATTTTATTATTTTTTCATTATATCGTTGGATAGTTCCAGTTATTTATTTCCATACGATTTTGAATCACTGGCGATTTTGAATACTTTATATTTTGTTATTGTGTTATTATGTTATAATGGTATGATTGTAATGCAGATTTGTGAATTTTTGTGGTCCTTTGTTTTTATTTTATTAATATTACTTTTAACTCCGATGTTCAAAAATATTTCGGTACTTATATATATCACAATTGTAGTGATCCATAATTAGTTAAGTTTCTAATAGATAACATGTGGAAGAATTTAGAAAAATTAATTTAAATATTTTTTTTTTAATATTATTAATAAAATTTTTAATTAAAAAACTTGAAAAACTAGTGTATAAATTAGATATTAGTATTATATATCGTAAAACTTTTTTTGGAAATAGAAATATAAAGTTTTTTATTTGTTGTTATTTCGAATGAATACAATTTCATTTTAGATTTTGAACAAAGTGAAGAATATATTTATTTGACTAGGATGGGTTTTTGTAATTTTATCAAGTATTCGGAAAATCTTTAGACGCGTTACTTTGCGTAAATAGAAACTACTAAAAAATTGTAAAAAATCAGTAAAGTTGATTTGTTGTTAGATTATTTGTTTTAGATACGAGGCCTTTTGTATTTAAGGACTCGAAATGTAACATAAGCTCAGGCATTAAATATTTTATCAACATATTCGTATTTGAATTAAATAATTATAATAAATTATTAGCGTCACCCATAATCGGTTTAAGAACACTATGATATTATCGCTTTCAAATCCAAAATAATAATGTAACCGATTGACATTGCAGTTCAAATAATTCACTTTCTTGGACAAACACAGTACGCTGGCTACATTTTTAAAAAAATGTTCTACTTAACTCCGTTTTAACGCAATTTCTGACTATTACAAGTATTTTCATACATAATTTTTATATTTTGTTTTTACGAAAAAAGAACTATTACGGAGGAAAAATTTTGGAAATGAAAATTTTAGACACAGAATAAAACCAACGTAATACTATATAATAATATTGTATATCTCGTTTTCTTTTCAAAATAATAACCCGTTAAATAATTAAGGGGTTTGATATTATCGAATTAAAAATTGTTTTCATAAATCGAAAATCGTGGGTTCAAACATTGTTACTACAGAGTATATTACCAATGTTTATGAAAACCTTGGTAGATAGCCTCAAAAACGTTTATCCCATTTCATTTTCTAATTAAACGACGAAGATTTACTGGCGAATCCATTTCTCAGTGGAATTTATGATTGACTTACGTAAACGTGTCTCGGGGTGTACGTATTTATACTTTTACTAAGCGCAGCTAGGAAGCAGATTATAATCTTATAATATTCATACGCGAGAAATAACATATCTAGAGACGTCGACGTCATTTTAAGTATTACGATGGACGTAGGGATACTAAATATCTTTTGTCGGATATATACATACGTATTTTGTTTACAACTTGCGTTACACACGCAATTTTAATTAAATTTATTATTCATATAGATTGTGGGCGTTGACTGGATGTTGTCCTTAAGTCTTAAGCATACGTCTGTGTTTTAAAGGTATACCATTTTTTTTATTGGAGATATTTTGGGTATATTCCTGGTTAATTTTGACTATTAAAAATAGACCGTCTCATAGCGATAATATTAATACACGCGTTGTGTCAAAAACTGTTTGATATTTCACGTTTATAATGGAAGGAAGACAAATATCGCGTTTTAGAATATGGAAGGAAAATATATTGGGGTTACTATTCAAAAATGTAAAATTGATATAGTTTTAATACGAATTCGTTATACGGCTAGAGGTAAAATGTACGGTCATTTTAATGAAACAATCGTACGAGTGTACATGTTACCTAGGTGATAACATTAAAAAGTGTGTCCTTGCTTACAGATAAATTTATGTATATATGTATGTACATACAGTATAATTGTAAAATGTATTTACAATGTACACGCATTATAGCGCATGAAATATAAATAGTACGAGTTCTGTAAAAGTTCGTGAGTTGTACTTTATTCATAAAACGTGATGTGTTTTAAGCTGTATTTTAACGTGCGTAAAAAAGTGAATAGTTTGAATGTTTCGTATATGCGTAAAACTGTTCGAGAAACATGTTACGTTTTGATTAACATTATACTGCGACGATGTATTAAAAGTGTATTTATGTAAGTCGTTGGCAAACGTGATCAGAGACATTGATAGATTCGGCGGGAGTTTGAAAAATGGGAGCAAACTTGTGCGTGGTGGATAGGACAGGCAATTCGTGTGCGCACTTATGGTTGACATGTTCGATCGAATAAAAAGTCGCGAACGAGAAAAAGGAGTAAAACCTCAGAAAATAGTCGATACGATGGCGAAAAAATATTATAACCAAGCCATTTAGGTTCCCGGAAATAGGTGTTGTAGTTGGCAAGTGGCGTGCAGGTTGATGCGATATCCTCTGGTGCATGCGGTGACGTCTCGGATCCGGTTATATAAAAAACCTACACATTTTCGTATATAATATTTAAATAACGTATATAATATATATAAGATAAAGAATATACGCTGAAACGAGAGTATGAATAATATATACCAAGTAAATTTTTTCGAACAGTTCGTCTCGTGCAACGCCTATATTATTTTGTTTATGTGCCATGCAATATAAATATATTTTTAAAGTTTTTAAATCCCTGGGTTTCGTGTGCGTAGATATAACTTCGTTTAGTTAAATTATTATTGCTGGCTTTGTGGGGTTCTCCAAAGGATTATTTTAATTATGTATGTGTGTAAAGTAATCATCTGTCAAACTCATGTTATATTATGCATTTCAGGTTGGTAATAGTCATAAGCCAAATAAAATTTAGTTAAAATAATGTTAATCACTCTTAATAATAATAATAATAATAATAATAATAATAATAATAATAATAATAATAATAATAATAATAATAATAATAATAATAATAATAA